>JAGDQP010013171.1:0-48487 GCA_022664845.1 Lepisma saccharinum | reverse complement strand
TTTTTTTTTGTCTTTTCATCACCAATATCCACTATTTAACACATCTAATGGATTTGATGTTTAGGTTTAGTGCAATAAAATGATCTTATGTTAAAGCATGCATAAAAAACTTTCAATTAACATTAGGAATGCAATATAGGTTATTAGCACCCTTCTACATGAGATATACGTTCTGGTCGTTAGGCATCTTTGGCTCAGACCCAGAGAACGTACATTTTACTTCAAATCTTTGTCAGATGCAGTTCCATTGCGGATTATTTTCTAAATATATATTTTGAACATCAACTAACATTTTAACAAAATCACTAATCATGAAATGTAAATTTAAAAAAGCAACAAAAAAACACGTTATTTTCCAAAGTACCACGTAAAATTAAAAAAAATAAACACTAGTGTTGACTCGCATCCAGGGCAACGTTTCTGTACACCTGTAGCAATGTTCACAGTATAAATTCTCGTAACTTTACCACAATCCAATCAGGCGGTAACTTTACGCCAAGTAGTTTCCTCCGCTTCTCAAATAGTTCCACGTTTATCACCGATTATACAATAAAATAAACTCAACTTTCGTTCTTTTTATATATTATCAATAACACAAACGAGCAAAATATACATTTCTTCCCTGTAATATCTCTATATTTTGTTAGAAACGGACGACGAACTTTGGAAGTTAACCCGTGAAATGTGTCTGAGATCGCACATATGACGTTAGGGGTTGGGAGTGTTGAAAGTGATGGGAATCTCGTACTAAAGAAATACCTAACCTAACTAACCACTTTGCGTCTCCTCGAGATACTACCGGTGTTTTTGTGACAAATTTATTCTATGCTATTCTATTCTAAAACGCTCCTTGAAGCGAAGAAGACCTCAGCCAGTTTAGACTATTTGGCCTGTTAAAACGTATATATGTGAGTATATAATAATGAATTAAAATAATAGTGAAAAAGTTATAAATATAATTTGAGTAAAATGTGAAAAAGTATAGAAAAATTGGTGATAAAAGTATTATACGTGATTCATAGGCTCGCCACCTTTAGAAACAGGTGTGAGAAAATGGGGAAACGACGTATACAGGATGCAATGTGAAGTTAAAAAGAGAAAACTGTAACAGGAAACGATGTACAGTACGTGTAAAGGAATGTATAGTGTATGTGTGAGTTATATGTATGCAAGTGTGTATGTCAAAATGTCTGATGTGCACTTAAAAAGTCTGTCACAATTTAACTCTTCGAGACACGTAGTCACCCTATTTTATTCCTCCATGTAGTCACCACACCACACAGCACTAGATGTTCTCAGTTGCACGTCTAATCGTCGAATCCCCTGTAACAAACAACATTGCCAACCTCGGAACACGGGAATACCGTACAGTACTTGAAAATAGGCCGTATTTTTTACCTCAGGGCCGTACACTAGCATTTTACTACTACAATTTCAAAGTTATCGTTCTATATGTGTATAAATGCCCTAATTAAACGTGTTTTTAAAGTCCTTAAAATGTTAATACAAGTTTAGGTAATATGGAACAATGATATAGGAGAAAAAGTTTAAAAGCAAGTAACTTGTGATTCAAGAAATTAAGCTAAAATTCTGAACAAATTCCCTAGTTTAGCCATAATAGCAATATTTGAATTTAAGGTAAAAATAAGTTGACTTTTCACTCGCCATACTTAGTTGTCGAAAGTGAAGGATTTGTCGTCGTCATCATCACCAGGCATCTCCATCATCACCGCATAGATTGCTGCTTTGTTCTTGAGAAAGTGGCTTAGCAATCCCATAAATATAACTTTTTGTCTTCTAATTGAGCATGTCTTCAACGGGAGTTAAATCTTGACATGTTGAGCCCTTATTCTGGACGCACTGACTTGATAACATACATGTACTGTTTGATGTTAAAAGTAGCATTCTCTGTTTCACTTTTATCAAATTTATTTTACTAAACACTCGCTCACAATCTGCATTCGAATGTGGTAAGTATAAGGCTGAGAGGGCAAACTGCGAAATATTTTCGAAGGGATGCAGATAAGAATTATCTTTTAATTTAAGCAAATTTCCACAAAATTCATCACCTTCAGAACAGTTTCTTATGTCTTGAGGTAAGTTTACAAGAGGTAGCTCTCGCCATTCATCATCATTTTTTTGTACAAGGTCACTGTCTGCACCAAAGATTATATGCCTTTACAGACTGCACCGTCTTGCACCTTGATTAATTTTATCAGAGATCGCATCGTCATAAACATTGTTCCAAACTTTGCTTACAATTTTATTTGAGGCAGAATCGAAATAACGGACCACAACACACGAAGTTTTTACACTTGCGATATCCGTAGATTCGTCTGTTAGGACACTGAATTTTACAGACTTTAGCGCGTTCGCTAATTCCGTTTTATGACAGCTACCAATAACACTTTTCACGATTGCTGTACACTTTGTGCGTTTCATTTGCATTTTTCTGCGATTTTTGAATCAGGGAAGGACTGTGGTATCACGTCTTGCAAGTGTTCCATTGTTTTAAATGATATATTATGCTCTGCCATTAAACCCGCGAACTTTTTCTGCTACGTGGAGCAGTTTATCTACACTCGTGAGATGGTCCTTTTTTTTTTATTGACAATGAACTTAAAGTACGCTGACTAGAAAACGACACACCTTTCATTTATTTATGTGACTTTGACTTTTGTTGTTGTCTTTTCACATTTCTTAGTTCCGATACAAAGCTTACGTTACATACCTTTAACCAATTCTTGTGTTCTGATTTTTTCCCACGCTTCTCTGTATCGTTGATTCCTTCTTGCTGTGTTAGTCACAGTCTTGCTCTTTCTTGATGTAGATGGACCACATTCGTCCACGGAGTCCATTCTTATTTACTTACAAAGGTTGTATTGAACTAATAATAACACTAGCTTTTACCAAAAGTTTCACGAACTAAAATAACATAAAAAACAGCAAGCTTCACCGTCCCGCTCCTGATATTTCACTGGCAATATATTTTACATCCACTTGAAACTATCCGCATCCTGATCGCATCCTGGAAGAATTGTAAGTTCAACTCCTTTGCAGAACCAACGGGACTTCCCCGAAAAGAAAGCCAAGCCAACGGAACATTCCCGAAGCGAAAGTCAACGGGAATTACCCGAAAAGCAATTCTCAATCTCATCGCTGTTGTAATAGGCCTACTCACCTGACTTCAATGTTTAACGCTGCTGATCGCTAGGTCACCAGATTACCCATTCAATTGAAGAAATATTTTTAGTCAACTATTCCTTTGTCTATTTGATGTGATATTTTTTTTTTAATTTTCAATTTTATCCAGGGCCGTACAAAATGCGTACAGTCCTGCATTTGGGCTCTATACCGTACAGAGGGGTGTATTACCGTTCAAATACGGCCAGGGCCGTATGGTTGGCAACGTTGGTCACAAATTTCGTGTGATTCCTAAGAGCAAGTGTCACTATTAGTATTCCTCATCATAGCGAATATTCCTGTCTCTTGCTCGAGTCCATATTTAACGAAATAATAACATTATGGATTTTTGCAACACTTGTTTGATTGCTGGTCGTTGCTATGTGTTTATAGAATGCTTGCGTGAATTATGTACAAATGAAGAAATGTTTTACAGTGTACGTACCACAAAATAAAACGCAATTGCTGGATTCCACACAACAAACGCCGATTAGACGTAAATATGCCTTCTGTGTATAAGGGTTTGTGGGTCAGCTATTTGGAACTATATGAGCTCCTACCGTAAAGTATGTCCTTTGTGAAAACTTCAATGCATTTCAATAACAAATGATATTTGCAAACACCCTTGTATATTATGTGTGTACTTTGTGGTTTTGGGAGAGTTTTCGTAAGCACAACGCCGTAAATTTAATTTTACTTAACCGTAACGCACGTTACGTTCGTAAACACCGTTCTAAATATGCCAGGGTTTACTCACACATTTCTGACCTGAATTCTTTGGATATTACTATCCCGAGACACACGTCAGACTATATTAGATCAGATTTATTTTCGTTCTTTTGACCATTACAATACTTGAACAAAAGGGATTGTTCAGCATGGTATAGAACTGGTGATAGGACACGGGGTTATTTTACCCGCTGGGTAGGAAAAATATATTTGGGTAAATACCCGGTAAATACCCAAACTTTATTTACCTACCCAAAATAATGGGTATTTATAACAAACCGCATGAAAAATATTATAAGACTTTTGTGTTTTAAAATGGCAGAATAAAATCTTTGAGGTACAAATGTGGTTACAGAAAGTTGCAAACTTTCAAAACTGGAAACTTTAAAATTAGATCTGGTAACACTCCTTTAACGAACTCTGTTTCTAATTTAGTTTAATATTGATATTGAGGTCAGATTGCAGAGTATACGTGCCTCTAGCTTAGTTGAGTTCCCTAAGTTTTCTTGTGCTCGGGGAGAGAAAAAAACGGAAAATGGGTAGAAAGAAAAGTCATGTTTGAAGTGCATATAATGTACGAAGTGATAAATCAGTAAATTGCAAATACTGCAGTAAAAACTATACACATGCGAATGTGATTAAAATGTCAGATCATGTGAATAAATGTCCTGAAAGCATGCTAATTTCCAGCAAAACATGAAAATGCACTTACTACACTCGGGGTTCAGACAGTTCAATTATTATTACATTTTCATGTCTACCTAGCAAGTGTAGTGTAAATGTGAAGTCCCCACACATACGCCTACTCCTACTGTGTTTGATTTGTAGTTATTACTGCATGCATGATGTAACAGAAATATATTTCAATTAATGTTAATTTTAATAACTTGTCGCCCATAGTCACTTATAGAATGTAAATTAAAAGAAAATCAGTTATCCGCGTTCCAAGTACTATTTTAGTCCCTTTATTTGTTGAAAAATAAATGTAGTGTTTTCAGAGTCATTTTTGTTTGAAAATATGTTCTCTGCAGAAACACATTTGCTTTTTATCTTATTATTATCAAAACGGGAACGACAACGTAACTCATTTGTATTAATGAAAATAATTAATTTACGGCCTTTTGATATTTTTTCTACTTTCTACTGAATGTACTGCTATGTTTCCTTATTGTTAGGTACTGCGAAAGGACGTCTATCTCACATATAGGATTGTAAGGGAAAAACCCCGTATATTTACCCAATTTGGGTAAATATCCGGGTATTACACAAGGTATATCCTAAAAAAAATGTATACCGATAAATATTCCATCCCTATATAGAGCACGTCACAAGGTGCATGTCTATATTTACAATAAGTGAATAGAAAATAGGTTACAAATTCATACAAAACAAAACAAAAGAAAATCGTGCAAACAGAGAAATAATAATATACATTTTTTACATGAAATTTCTTGTTGGCATTAATTTATAATTAGTATATAATATATATTTTTTATGGTTTATGTATTATTAGATTAAGCTGCAAGTAAAGAAAAACGATGAATAGAACTAAAATAAAATGTCATTAAAGATATCGTCCATGTTGTAATAGGCTTTTTGAGCCATTAACGTTTTTATTTGCCTTGGGGATTCAATTAAATTCAATTCAATTTAGTCAGCTTCTACATTAGCCTAGAAGAGGTGTTTACTATTTTTTTTCTGGTAGGTGATTAAATAACGTCGTAATAAAGTCCCCAATTGGGCATAATGAGAAGGAAAGAATTGTAGTGGAAAGGCAAATTGTTGTACGTTTATTCCGTTAGGGTAAATCATTCAAAGACATTAGTAATGCAACCTAGAGACCAATGACCAAAGTAAAAAGTGTAATGTACAGATTTTTTTAAAAAAATGAAAATTCTCAATGATGTGGTCGTCCGCCAAAGCTAAACCCAACAGAATAGCTTTGATAGTTCGAAATGTGAAGAGCAACTCGAAAATAAATACATCGATAATAGTGTCGGAAGTTGGAAAACTCATTTTAGCACAGGTTGTGTCCGTAATGCATTGGAGGAAGCTGTTTCACTGTAGCTGTCAGATTCTTCGCATCCCGATTTCTGTTCGGTTTACGCCACACCATCACACGTCCATCACATTTAAACAGGTTTATTATATCTCGTCTGTAAAAACTAATTCCTTCCAACAGTCTTTGACGTAGGGAAGACGCTTTATTCTGACGATTTTATTAATACCCAGCTTCCTGCAAGTCATTACGTACAGCCTGTGCTGAAATCAGTTTTCAAACTTCCGGCAATACTTCCAACACTACGTTCGGTGCAATTATTTTCGAGTTGGACTTCACTTTTCGAACAATCAAACACTTTACTGTTGGGTTTAGCTTTGACCTCTTTCAGACATTTTACATGTTTTTGGTTTTGTGCAACTGTATATCACGTTTTTCACTGTGGTTATTGGTCTTTCGATTGCTTGACTGATTTCTTTGAATGATTTACCCTCCCGGAATAAACATAGAACAATTTTATTTTCCTTTACAGTTGTTTCCTTCCCTTTACGTCCAATCTTTGATGAATTGTTGTTAAATGATCTGTTACGGTGGCAGCCTATACTGGAAGTTAAGAGCTGTTCGCAGACTAACGAGGTGGACAACTCTGCAGTAGTCTCTACTAGCAAGTTTGTCTTACAGAGGGCGCTCATTCCTATCATTCTGTTCGTCAGACGAATACTTGTGTTGCCGTTGTAAGTGACACAGTATTCAACATTATGCGTTAAAGCAAAGACGATTCTAGACTTTCCTCTTTTTCATCCGCACTGTATAAGAGGAAATGTACCATAACTTTTCAAAGCATACATTGCCAATATTTGTCGTACTTTTGTGCCCATGTGTACAGTTACAAGCTTTTTGACCGATGAGACGAATACGTTCTGGAGCTACTGTATATATGCAATACAAATTTACTTGTGGTTGGCAACAATGTGATGTTTACATTACTTGGCCCAGTATAGAAAATCCCCTTGCCCTCACAGGTATATAGATTAACCGATGTTGATTTAATTTCTTGCCTATATTAAACTTTACTTGACTCTATCCTTAAATAAGCACCATGAGCATTGGTCACATAGCGCGCTTAGTATTTTCTATCTCAAGATTACATGGTAATTGCAGATTAATTTTCTCATACGTTGTATAGTATAAGAATTAGTACCAAATAACTGTTAAAAAAAATCAAAGAATCGCATTTCGGAAAATTTAAGGTCAGATGTCCTTGACTTTACATAATGTTCAAACACAAACGCGCTGTACCGCTTACATACCGCTGGAAACTGTGTTATATTCCCTGGATAACTATCTACTGACCTTACTAGACAATTAGGGGCTTTTATATATTGTAATTTGAAACTATCATATCGTACTAAAAAACTACCTCCTCTAAATTTATACGTTCATTTACTCGAAAACTATAGGGCATAAAGGATCAAAAATTGGCATGATGCCATACATTCCTGAGTAGTGTAAGCTCACACGAGACGGACGTAGGCCACAGAGCTGTAATTGCCCACAAAATTCATTTTCATATTTTTTGTATAAGCTCACCAAATTTCGTAAAAATCGGAAATGGTCGTGTTGTGAAGCGCACTTTTTGTGATGAGTTTCCATGGAATGAGCCATCACAATGGAGTTTCCATGGAATGGCTCACCTAATATGAAATAATTAATACTAATTACCCTTATAGATTTGGAAAAGTACAAAATTGAGAAGCTCAGCTCACTCTCATAATCCGATGACAATATGATAATATCTGGAGCCACAACACTGGAAAGTAATACAAAACATAATTATAAATTTATCTGCTACTTTAATGACGAAAGAGTTAAGGCATAAAGATAACACAAAATGTAACACAAACAGTATGTACATATCTTTGTTTGGTGACCTTTTATGTACATATGTGACACAAACAATATGTATATATCTTTTTCTGGTCGTCTTATGCTGATTCAAACAGTAATGATTTTCGAAGAAATAAACAACACGTTTAATTATATTAATTTTTTGTTTCAAAAGTAAATGATGATCGGATTTATGTTATATTGGTCCTTGAAATGATGAGCATTATCTTCTACTGTAAGTATATTGAATTTAGAACCCAGCCCCTACTTAGATAACCTAAGTCCCCTAATTCTTCCGTCAGTTTATACGTTTTGACTAGTTCAGCTAAAGTTTAGTCAATAGTAGTGCCACTGACTTATTTTTCAATCCGAGCTGATAACGATTTAAATTTGAAAAAAAAAATATAATGTCGAAACGGACTGTTTGGCAATTCCATACATATAGAAAAACATACAAAGTTTAAATTGAATCCTACAATATTTAAAGAAACTAAGTCAGAATAACATTCTTTTTTTTTTCTTGAATCCATGTAACAGAGCAAGAACCATATAACTATTTTAAATTACTAACAGTGACCTTTCGATGATAGTAACTTAGTATATTCAGATTCATAATCATGTTTTAAAACCTACAAACTCTTTGACTTGATACTTTAATAGAAACAAATGTTTTAATGGTATGATTCATTGATGATTGAGATGACCAAACTAGCTCAAGATGTTCTCTATAGATGACACCTGTGTATGTTCCTACTAAAGCTGTAAATATTGCTGTTCAAATTAAATAGTTTATGTTGCACTAAAGTGTGAATCAAGCCGCAAGCCATGTTATCATAGTAATTTTGCTAATGCACTGCTTATATATTAAGAGCCATTATTTTCAACTTCAGACAAAGTGTGATAGTTGTATGTATTTGATATTGTTAATTATTTACTATATGAAGACAAGACATAAACATTAATATTATTCAAGTTTGAGACCACACAAAAACAACCTGTTGAGCATTAAATTCGAATGTTGAAGATCATGGACCCCTTTCGATAGCAAACTGTCAACACGGCATATATATATATATATATATATATATATCACAATACTGTATCTTTGTAAAGCAATATCATCCCAAATTTGTATTTACATAGATTATGATGACTGGTCATGGATTTTAGTGGAACATTCTTGTTTTCCGTTGTTGCGTGGCAACAAAGAATGGCCTGATTTCTCAGGTTAGAAGCAACATATAGGAATAAATTCTCATGAAAAAGAAAGTCATGTTAAGAATCAATTATATGATGCGTGGCGTCTGAATGTCGTTAAGCGTAAAACGCGCTTGAAATTTAAAATGATCCGACACTTACAAATCTTGATAACAGTTATTACAACCAAGATCTGTTTGTACTGAATATTATTGTAGTTAGATATGTCTACAGCTATTAGGAAAAGAGAAAACAGAGGTGCATCTTTTACCCACAAAGAAAAAAATAATAGTGTAGTGTAATTCACTGCTTTAAGGCCAGTTCATGGGAATAATTTAGGTGAACCGTTTCGAATTATTTTGTTCTTCTAATACTGTATGTATGTTTCTTATACAAGAATAGTTCATATCGGATATTTTTTTTTACTTTTATCCTAACAGATTGTTTGATGACGGTCATCTTTAAATTGTAGCACACGACAGCATTTGTGTTTGCAGACGTTTACCAAAAGTAATATCTCCAGACCGATTTGTGACAGGAAATTCAAACAAAATTGCTTGTTGCCTTTAATGTGTATTTCATAATTTTATTTCTCTCGAAATGTGATTGTTGAAATAGAAACAATGCCTCAGGGTGTTTTGCATGAAATATATCATAGTTGATTTTCGCACACAATTACCTGAAAAAAATATAAAGAATACAATTATATATATTCTTCCGTAATTTTATGACTATTTTAAAATCGAAAAAAGCGTATGTTCTGTATATTTGTGACCCAATATATCTGGTGGAAGAAAATATAGAAATCATTTTTTTTCTCACGAACAACATTTATTTATGTCAGGAAGATCTACGGTAGAAATTTTAACATGGATATCCAAATTAAAAGTAATTCCAACTTGGAAATTATGAGTGATCAATTATTGTGGCTGCTTTGGTAACTCGTATACAAATGGTTGTTAAAACAAATACTTTTATTACCACTTGAAGTGTAAACAATGACGAAAATTGCTGTATTTACGTAACAAGAGATACAGACTGCTTTATAGGCATCTCACACACACAAGGAGCAGACAACACTTTACAAACTATTTGGTAATTTACTGCAATGAAAGGAAACAGAGGAAGAGCAATTTTGATCAGCTACGTTGCCAATTGAACACTGGGTATATACAAAATACACTTCCTTACAAGGATATTTCATGATCATAATCTGCTTTACGTATCAACATATACCCATTGGTACTCTGATTGTAATGTATCGTTTACCAATGCGTGCACGAGGATTCATGTATCCCTTATTTGCAATTTGAAACTACTTTCAAACTCAAAATTTAAACTTCAGAATTCTATCGTAATTATTTGTAACAAATGTTCATCGTGCGAAAAAAACTAGATTTCTATATTCTGTAACTAAAGGGATATTTGGAGCCAATTACGCATAACATACGAGTTTTTAGAATTCCAAAAAGTCATAAAAAACACTCGCAAATCAGAATACATATTGTTTATATGTTTAATATACGTTTACGTAATAGAGTATAAACTTCGACAACAATTCCTTCCATGAGAAACTACCCTGAAAACCAGCATTACGTATATTTCAACAATTGCATTCGGATGTCCTTTTGTCCTGCTCGATTGTTTTAGGGTTTCAATGAAGAGAAACAAAATTATCAAGCAGACTTTAAAGGAAGCAATGATTTTGTTTAAATACACTATGGTAAATCAGTCCGGATATTCGTAACTGTACATAATCACAATCTTTTTAATGTCCCGCAATACAAAAACGGCCGCCATTAATGAGTAGTTTTTGATAAAAAATACCTGACTTAAAATATTCTAATAGAATATATATAAATTCAGAATTATAAACAAAAATAATTTGAAAGTTTAGAGCAACTACGTTAAAGGTTTTCAGATTGACTGACCCAAAATCATGCAGCATGTTATGAAATAGCTTTTTCTTTGCAAGTAAAACAGACACCACTGTTTTATCTTTTTCTAACTGTAAACATATTCAGCTACAATAAATTACAGTACAATCAGGTTTTCCAATGCTGGTGCTGTTTTGAGATAATTGTAATTAAAAGTTTTAAATTGAACACCTTTTTAAATTTCAAGCAGGTCTCAACAATAACAGCATTGAGAGCACACCTATTTCAATATCACAAATTTTAGTTCAACGTGAACTTTCAGTTTCACCACAATTTGCTTTCAGGTGTTGCTGCTTATCTAAGAAAAATATAATAAAATCACCCAACGCTTTTACCGAATGTAGCTATATGTAAACATGGACTTGGGATGATGTTGCTTCACAAAAAATAGCATTATGATGTATACCTGATCCTAATTTTGACAAAAAATAGACCTTCACCTCTAGGGCTCATATTGTGCAGGTGAAACTTTTCCGAGGGCTCGAACTTTCACACTAACAATCCCGCATTACATATTTTCAAAACTTAAAACTAGGAAAACAAAATGGCAGCTAACAAAATCTTCTTTGTTTGAATTTCAAAATAATGGTTCTTAATATAAAAATAGGGAAGAGCTATTTAATCGTGCATAAGCGTATGTGGTAATTGGGGTAGAATTAGCATTTAGGAGATTTAAAAAAACTCAAGCAATTTACATTTGTTCAAGTGGAGTTCCTACAACACTGTCCAAACTATATATTTGTAATAAACAAGTAGCTACAACTTCGGAACCATTGCTCTTGGAGCTATTATTTCCATGTGGGATTGTATTAGTTTATTTTCAACAGTATCAACAAGCGATGTTGGCTATGTGTTTAGTCCATCTCTAATCATGGAATAGATAAAATCCAATGTGGTGTCCTGAACATGAAATTTTTACAATACAAGCAACCATATCTTCAGACCTATATCACGTAGAACTACGATTTTCACGTAATATTTATGCATTTATTAACTTTCAGATACAACTGAATCTGGCGTTCACAATGAAACTGAATAACATTACTACAAACGAAATAACATTACTTTAAATTAATAACAATATAAGCTAAATAACATAAAAGTGAATTTTAAAACGACAGAACACAGTAAGTAATATCTATAACATGATGATTATAATACACAAAAGAGTAACTCAGATATTGATATTTAGAATTCGACGATAATTATTTCCAGATCGAAAAATACTAATATTTCAATCAAGATTATTGTACACGATCAACAGTCTATACAGCAAGAAGCACTGCAGTACACTTAACCTAGGCGTGGTAGAATGAAGCAGCTTATTAGCAAGGAAACACGGAAGTAAAATTTAGATATTAACTCTCTAGTTCTCATATCCACGTAAAGTATCTTACTTAAATAAAACAAATCTGCCGACTTACTACGAGAAGAGGAAACGTGGAGACCAAGAACGCATAATAACTCGGGTTTGCTTAAGCTGAGTACTAATGGTATTTTTTTTTTCTTTTCTCTACAGTAAAAAAAAGTTTAAAAGAGAATCAATAAGAGCTAGATTAGAAATACTAGCCATGTTCCAAGTCGGGGAGCAATATTCAATATTAAGGGAGATGAAAGATTTATAGAACATATTCAATGAATGAAGGTCTTTACCTATTTTTGAGAGACCTATTATATCCATGAGTATTTTAAAGTTTCTGAAATACTAGGAAATCTAGGTAATGCTTATGCGTATTTAGGTGATCCTGAGAAACAAATCTATAGAGATGACCAGTAAGCGCATGGAACTCTTAGTTGTAAAAGTCACGTGATCAGCAAACAAAAGTGTTTTGTCAAATACCACTCTTAGGTTCTTTTCAGAAGATAATTTAGCGATAGGATTGTCTTCAATGAAACGGACGGATGGAATTTGATTCTTCATTGAAGAAATAATAAGAAAATAATATTTTGAGAATCATTTTTAAGCTTTAATGCATTACACCAGTTCTAGAAATCAGAGATGAAATTTTGGAGGTCAAGAAAATCCTATAATGATCTGATTTCTCGAGATAATGTACAGTCGTCAGCAGAAAGGAGAATTTTGTTCTTAGATGACGACAGATGCGATAGTACCCGTATTTAGAAGGAGGACAGGGCCCAAAACACCAGAGAGAACGGAAATATAATTAGAAGATGATCCAGAATGCACAACACGCTGTTTGCGGCCTTTGAAATAGTCTCGCAATAATAAAAGAAAGTTACCATGAATATTAAATCGGTGAGCTAATTTATGAACAAGAAGATTACAATCAGTCTATCAAAGCCCTACTTAGATCTCGATAGTTGACATCAAGATGCGTGTTACTGGACAGGGATTAGGTTGCATCAGAGACCAACAAGGACATTGTGGTTATAGTGAAACAACCAGGAGAAAAATCATGTTGAGCAGAGTCTGGATAGGGCGAAACAAAATTATAAAGTCTTTCTTTGATTATTCTTTCACATACCACCGACAAAATAGATAAGACAGAAATGGGTATGTATGAACAGACATTTGGTATGTATGAGTCTTTTCTCCAATTTTCAGAATCGGTACAATATTATCCTACTCCACGAATGACAAAGTACACAGCACCTTCAGCAAAACACCCATTTAAAGGACGAGAAAAGGGGTAAGCCAGTGATTAAGCAGCATTACTTAAAATATGTCAAATTTGAAGGCAAAAATGGTTAGCAAATGACGGTAGTTACATGGATGGTTAATTCGGGGTCATGGAAATGTAGAATATAGCATCGCTTCCGAAAGAAGTCATTTCCAGAAAAGAAGCATCACATTTCCTGATATATTGTACCTCGAAGTAAGATTGCGATTTCAATCTTTTGATGTTAGTTATCGACAAGTGGTAGTGGGCATTGATCCGTTTTGAAACACGGGGAAATGTAAAATCAGTATATCCTTCGAACGATACCAATTCCGCATGCAAAGCTGGGGAATAGTTATTGTACTTTGAACTGGAGACCTGTATTGCAGTCAAATTGTTGTTTTCAATAGGTCGGACAAATCTTGTCTGCTTAAGCGTTCAGTAGTGTTCTAGATAAAATTTTATGAGATACTTTTTACTCAAAATTTATGTTTTGCCATATGTTTAATTATATGAATGTTTATGAAGGACTCTGTTCATTTGAATCAGGTACCTTTCGTTGGAAAAAATCAGCCGCATATTAGTAGATCAAGTGAGATCACGAATGTACTATTTCGCAGGAACAAGACCTACACAGTGTTGTCCGAGTCTATTAAAACTCGCTGATGTTAGAAAGATAAAACATTCATTTTCAAATCGCTAAATAATCATCCGTAGTCAAGAACCTGAAATCGGATGTTCACTACTATCTGTCCTGCAACAAGTGACTTACCCTCACGAACATAAATGTGCAAATGTCTGAACTTTCAGTGTAAATCAACTTTCCAAATATGATAAGTAGGCGAGACGCCTGGTATTTCTTCAGAATGTGAGCTGACACCTAGTACCTTACGTCATGTTCTTGTTCTACTTGATAGGAAGAACAGCAGCAAACATCCCTTGCGTCACATATTGAGTGTCTACGCTGGGACGCATATTCAAGAAGTTATATAGATTAGCAGTAGCATTATTTCGTAGGCGGAACTTAGCGAATGCTTGGATCAAAACGCGCTCATACAAATTCATAATCATTACCGATCACATTTATCTTTACAAAATGTAGAAAAAACATGTCCTGCATTGAAAACAAAAATACAATAAATGTAGTGGGTTAACACGCAGTATAACAAAAAATTGTGTTTATCGAAACACTACAATGACTTTTTCAACGTGGTAGTGCAGCTTAGATAATCATCATACTTCGCATCTGAATATAAGCTCTTCAAACTGCCTTAATTATGAAGGATTCAGGGTATAGAGTGGGCTGTAAAAGATTCATTAGTTTGAATTCTAGATATAGACTTAAGACCAAAGCCAAGAAAGAAGTCTGAGCGAGAGACTTTAATATATATTCAACAAGCTGTGATCACTCTTTTAAAAGGTACGTGGAAAAAAAGACGAACTAAGTAGTAATAGAACGGCGTTCCAATGAAACATATCAAAATCAACAGATCTTCAATCCGCATAAACCGCCAAAGGCGAAAATCCTGGCGTGCAAAGCAATTTTGTTTCAAATCCGTTTTGATCTTCCGCGGATTCTACGAAGTGTTCGTCTCATGCAGATTCTGGCCCAATGCAGAGTGGGTTTACGGAGGTTCCCAAAATTGTTTTAAGATAATAATTGTATTCTTATTTTCTTAGGCTTTAACTATATAGGTAACGCCAATTTTATTGTTGAGCGTATCGAACGATATGTCGTTCCAACATCGTGTTGGTTCTACAAAGATGAGACCCTACGAAGGAAGTAACATTTCTGCTGCATAAAACGCTAAATACAGTGTTTTCAAGAGTTAAATATATTCCTAATCTAGACGTGAATTTTGTGCTTGCAGAGGAAGGGAATAAAAGGCTAAATAAACTGTTACAAAGATTAGACCGGAGTGAAAAGATTAATGTTTCAAACGCAACTGGAATTTGAAGTTCTAAAGAAATATAGAAATATGTATCAGAATGTAAAGGTGCACAATCAAACTAATTTCCTTGATTGATATCTTATTTATTGTACTATACACATATTTGATAAGGGCACTCAGGCAACCTCCCATGCTGACCTTAAGAGATCGTAAGGCGTTAAATTGAATCATACAGTGTAATCGTCAATCATTGCCACCATAATACAGGATTTCTAAACTGTAACAGGATCTACTCTAAACACCATCGCTTTCCGGAGAGAGGTGCGAAAAACTTGGTTTCCACCGCCGAGCAGCTGCCCATAAGTTAGAAATTTCATAGCGAAATGTTACACGCCACCTCGTGTTGTAAGGAGCGTCCAAATTGATCAAAATAATAATGGAAAACCATAGAGTAGAGTGATGAATCACTGCATACAACGTGGCGATCTGATGGTAGGGGTTGAGTATAACAAATACCTGTTGACCAGCAACTGCAACGTTGTAGAGTGTTGAATTTGAAATACTGTGGTACTAACGTCGCAGTGTTATTATGTTCCCCTGGACGGTCTTCATCCCCTTGTTGCTTTAGTGCCAATATCATGACATAAAGCTGACATGTTGACATTTCAAACAATTTATTGTGGCCTCCAATCTAAGACAAGTTCGAAAATGACATCCAAGCAAGTCGAGTATACTAAAGGAGTACATTCGGACCCAACCTCGCTTAACCTCGACCTCGCGACGTGACTTCGACCTCGACCTCGCTCAACATCGATCTCGCGACGGGACTTGGACCTCGACTTCGCTCAACCTCGACATCGCGATCTCATTTCGACCTCGCGAACTCATTTCGACCTTGATCTCGCTCAACCTGAAACTTGGGACAGGACGTCGACCTCGCGATCCCATTTGAACCTCAAACTCGCGATCTCACTTCGCCTCGCTCAACGTCGACATCGCGATCTCACTTCGAACTCGACCACGCTCAACCTCGAACTCGCGATCTCATTTCGACATGGACCTCGCGGTTTGAGGTTGAGGTCGGACCTCTGGAGCATTCGTCTACACTGCAGAAATTTTGGATTAGTAATTTACGATACGTGCCACTAATTAATTGGCCTGCATATATTGCTGATTTGGATCGTATAGAACATATTTTAGACGTTTTTGAACGCCGACTTCGTGCCCGAAAACGCAATCCCACTTTGATTCATTTTATCATATTGTCCTAGGAAACATTCCGCCACCTAATTGAAAGTATACCGCCAACAGTGCAGTTTGTCATGAAGGCTAAGTGTTGGCCAAGACTGTATTCACTCTCAGTGTTTACGACGGTGGTCGTTCAAAACTTTTCCTTCATTTTCGGGTGGATGTTCGGACACTGTTGAACAGATTGCGTTGTAAGTTCGTTTATGCTATTTACTTTTTAATTTAGTGTCTCTTCTCTATAAATATATTTGCAACAAATATGTTGTTTCCTATAATATCAGACACACATGTCCTTTTAAGTCTCTCTTATCATTATGAAGCTTTAACTCTCTTAACTGAACAACTTTTGCACATTTTTAGAGAATGTATTTTATTTACTATATTAATTTACAAAGATCGGTATTCAGTCCAGTTAAGCAACTTTACTTGGCATTGCAATAAAAGAGTAATGAAAAGAAGATGATATGGCCATGCACGGTGATTTGCCGTTAAATGCACTTTAGAGTAAACGACTTCCATTTACTTGTATGTATTTAATATTCCAAATTACATTGAACTTGAGGATCATTTACCGTCTTGAATCGAATATTTCGTAAGGGTTATATGCCATTGTGTAATATTTATCTGGTGGCTAACTCACTTTTCTTAAACCGACACCCTTTTCTTTCCCTGTACAATTTAATTTATTAATTGCATATAAATAAATATTATACCCATGTACTAGTTAATTATCTCATGCACTATCCAAACAAGCGATAGTGCTCGACTATTCGGTTATCGAATCTGTGGAAACTGTTTAAATCTGTTTAATAAATGAAAGTGACTGTGTTTGTGTTATCACAACCAAAACGGCTTGACCGATTGGGATGAATTTTTGTACATGATCAGA
Source organism: Lepisma saccharinum (assembly GCA_022664845.1). Lineage (NCBI taxonomy): Eukaryota > Metazoa > Arthropoda > Insecta > Zygentoma > Lepismatidae > Lepisma > Lepisma saccharinum. The sequence goes on along the minus strand of JAGDQP010013171.1, from coordinate 30,905 downwards.
TGTTGGATTCGTGTAGGAAGCTATGATATCAGTCGACATCATGGACTCAGAATCGATGGCAAAAAACATTTTCCACGCCGTTTGAGCGAGATATAGGAAATCTGGGATAAAGGTGCATTATCAAGAGTAGCTTAAGAACATATTAACACGTTGGAAAAAGGTCAACATTTTGGATTCAAAATGGCAGCCCCAAAACCATTTTTACACCATTCGAGATAGAGGAATGAATTTTGGGATGAAGGTGTACCATTACATGTACATCGCGATAATGTAAGAAAACGTAAAAAAAATCACCACCTTAATCCAAAATGACCGCTCAAACACGCATTTTCCAAACCACTGAAACTTACGGAGCCAAATCTGGTATGAAATTGTACAGGTACCATCCCGAATAGTTTACAATAATTGAGGCAAGTCTCGCTTATGGGGGCGTCAGAGTCTGTTTACAGAATAACAACACAGCTCCCAAAACTCTCCAAGTTAGGTTCGCAGCCCACCAAGGGGAATTAGTATTGCAGACCGTCCCAAAGACTGTTGACAAAGTATTTTATTTACCCCGCATCAAAAGACGGTCAAAACTGCTGGTTGATCATAAAAGTAGGTATATATTATTAAGATAGCTGGATATGATGTATATATATATAATTCAATAGCAAATTCATAAAGCAATATTATAATGTTAATCAGAAATAGCATTTAGTTGTTAACTTCATAATACAAAAAGTCATAATTTTAATATTAATTTAACACACTAAATTTTGCAATTCGCAGAGTTCAGGCTACCCTGTACTTCGTAATTAAAATTATTGAATTATGATATTTTTTATTAAATCTAACTTCAATGTGTCTTATCAGGAAAACGTACTTACTGTGTTTGTTTGGAACCTATCCCATAGCACAGATTATATTCTCCTTGTAAAAGGAAAAAATAGTCGCAACAATAAAATATTCTTCCGTTGAAAACACATCTTTTGAAAACATCGTTGCAAGGCCTGGAAATAAGATATATAGTATAATATACGCATATTATTATTATTAGCGTGCTATTATTTATAATGTTTGTGTTGCTGTACTTTGCGGTATAGTTAAGGCTCCTCGCTACTCCCTCCTCCACTTTTAAAACATTTTACAAAATTTTTGAGAATCTAATAGCATTATCAAAATTTTAAGAAGATACATCTCCAGTATTTACAAATTACTATGAAATACAATGGAGAGCAATCTCGAGATCTTGTCCATTGATGAGTGATACGTTGTCAATGAAATAATGATGCCATAATTTTTGACAACGAATCACTCATTAATGGACAAGATCTCGATATCGCTGTCTGATGTATTTCATAGTAATTTGTAAGTACTAGAGATGTATCTTCTTAAAATTTTGATAATGCTATTAGATTCTGAAATATCCGATATTATTAAAAAGGTGTTAAAAGTGGAAGAGGGAGTAGCGAGGAGCCTTAAATGTCACTGGATATTCTATAAAAAATACGTTGGGAAGTCAACACGTAAAATGCATATTTCATCCATAAAATTTAATTTAGCATGTCCTAAACAGAGATAAAACTTTGCGGCATTATCATAAAATTAATATTTTTAACTACTAGGGTAATATTTTGCTCATCGCAATAACAATAACCATACATTGTGCTCTTACTGTGTTCCGTGATGCAAGTAGTTTTGAAGAATTCATCTTTTATATAATCGTGGTTTCATGTGTAAGTACGTCGCGATTTTTGAGTATGAATTTAAAGATTTTATTGCGGTTGATTTTTGTGCGGATATGCACGTTTGAATATTTGAAACAATATGATTGAGATCCTATAGGTTTAGATTTAGTAGCGTTCATGGAGATTGTATGGATCAAGGAAATGTTTCCGTTTCGCGGTAAATTTGGTACATGAATATTGTGTTATGACATCATTTAATTTTCTCTTGAGGGCAGAGCTCGAGGTTTTAGAATTGCACAGATTCCCTGTAGAAAATTTAAAATTACTTCTTCGTCAAGTGGACTCATATCAGTATTTAAAATAAATTGCATCTCTCTTACATCTGATGAATTGCACGTTGCTTCAGTTAAGTTGAAGTATACGGTGGGCTACATACAATCTTCATGTCGCTGTGTTTTCGCGAATTCATTTCTTTGTCCTTCCCACATAGCAAAATGACGTCCCAGGGATGTACGAAGGATCTCCTGGCAGGATATAGGGACGTCCGCGGGAAGTCCTGTTTAGGTCCCGGTTATCCGGTGGACATCCACGGGATCTGGATATGGGATAGAATGTTTGTATCGCCCACAGAGTTATCCCACGGACGTACTTAGGACATTACTATGGGAGCAGGGCCATTCTGACGGTAATGAGATCTAGATGGGACGTTTCAGGGACGAACTCTGCTATGTGGGTTAGTTGGGACAACATACGATAACTGGAAAAGTTTCTGGGATGAATTTTCTATGTTTTCGTCTTTATTTTGTCTGGGAATATCTTTTCGAGTGTATGTGAACAATCTTCTTTTGTTTTCGTTTTGCTGTATGATTTTATTTGTGCACCTTTAGAAGTGAAACTCATCTCTAGCTCGGTACTTGCTGTACTTGAAGTCTTGTGTTTGCATCTTCATTATCCTGAAAGATTGTGTAAATTTTCGCCTTTTCTTTATGCCCCTTACAATAAATAATATTTCAATTCCATTGGAGCGAATTAAATACCAGGTAACAAAACAAATTCGTGCCGTTTGCATATGTTAGAAATAATGAACCAGTAATGTCCTTGTACATATAGTTTACTCATGAAAATAATCACTCTGGGCTTCAATTACATGTTCCCAACGAGTTACAAGGTTATGAAACCCGTGTTTTAAAAACGTCTTGTCTCTAGAATAAAAAAACGAGCCACCGTTGCTCGATAGTAGAGCGTTGGCGTAGCATTCGGGAGGTCGTGAGTTCGATCCTAGAGTTCGACCATTCCGACAGGTTTTTCCAGGGTTTTACTCAGTCAACCAGGCAAATGCCGGGTGACACCTTCAAAATAGGCCCTGACTGTCACTTTCCCGAATCCTTTCCTCTGTCCTATCCCGGCCAGAGCCTTAGATGCCTAAAGGCCATAAATAAATTAAATTCTAAAATAAGAACAAACTGTTGATCGCCTACGTGAACTTTTATCGTTTTCGAAACTGCTGATCCAGTAGGTTATTGTTCATTGCCAAAACAGGTGATAGTCCGGCGAGGAGATGTCAAGAGAGTAAGGTGAATGAGGGAGAAGTCCCCAGCCAAGATCTTTGAACACCTCTTTGATCGTTATTACTCTATGAGGTTTGTCGTTGTTTGGGCTGCTTTCCTATTGAACCATGCTGTCGGCTTTTGACGCAGTGCATCTGAAGCCCGTTGTAACTGTGACGAGTAGTCCTCGGCTGTGATAGCTTTCCCACTGTGATAATTCATTGTTAATTACACCAGCACTAGTCCACCAGACACACAGGAACATGAATAGGATCACCCTCTGTTGACGAATGGGTGGTTTGGTAGTGAATGACACCGAGCCTGCGGACGAACAATAATGTTTTCTCTTCTGTTTATCGTAAAGCACCCATTTCTCGTCACGTGTCACTATCCGTTCCAGAAATGATGCTTGTTTGCGTCGTGGCAGCAATAAAGCGCAGATGGTGAGACCCTGGAGCTCGTTTCCATCAATCAAGAAGTGCGGAACCGACGCGCTCAATTTTGATGTCTTCCCAAGGTTATGCAGATGTAATCGAACGGTTTCATCAGATACTCCAAACCTTTGGGGAAGTCCCTGGCAGATTTGACATGGATCCTGCTCAATTACCTTCTTTCGCGTGGATCCAACGACACTTGATGGCTTGTCTTCTACACTCACATCTCCGGACGCGAATCGGCTGAACCACTTTCGTGCTGTGAGCTCACACACAATGCCTGTCCAAACACCGAGCATATTGTTCATGTAGCTTCTGCAGCGTTTTGGTCCAATTTAAAGTCATACGGCAAACACGGCCGTATGAGTTACTGCGTGACTATGTAAATGACACTGACTCTGACATGTTCACGTGACTATGCACTTCCTACAGAAATAATTTCACTACGTATGTACAATACAAAAAGAAACCTTCCGATAACTCTCGTAAACCACACAGACACTTCAAGATTTAGAATGAATGTATAGAATGTTTAATTAGAAAGAAAGAAAGAAAAATGAAGTGTATGGGCGGTAAAGCTTTAATTAGAAAATTTATTGTTTGGGATTTGTCTCGACATATATTTTTGGAATTTTGAATTTTGTACAAGTAATCAATTTATCTGTACACAATAGTTCTGCATTTCTTACATAGTTATATGTGGGACCACGGTGGCTCAGTTGGTAAAGCGCTCACCTCTGGTGCTAGGGGTCGTCGGATCGATCCCTGCTCATGCCATGTGAACTTTATGGTGGACAAACACCGTGTGTGTGGGTTTTCTCGGGATGCTCCCGTTTCCTCCCACTTTCTTCATTCCACCAATTCATCCCATCACCATCCATACGGCCTGAGCCATAGTTGCCTAAAGGCCTTAAAAATAAATTCAAATACATAGTTATATGCAAATTCTATCTTCCACAAGATGTTTCTTCGGTAGCGTTTAATATCTGTTCTTACAATTTTTAATGCGAATCTAAAACAATAGTATGTTGTTACGTGAGCGTTGGGACACAATGCTATTTTATCAGCATGAATTTGTAATATAAACATACTGCATTCTACAAAGAATTTAACGCTGTAGATTGCCGGTGAACGTTTATTCCCGTTTCTCCTATGTTTCTTCCCTGTGAAAGAGAATTTTCAATTCTTCACAATCGTTATATTATTAAAAAAAAGTATTTCAAACATTTTACTTCTTGAGGTATTCCTGCAGTCGAAGTGTTTATAGTATCTACTAAGCTAAGATTCCAACCTTTAATTTGTTTGCTAGTTTAGAATTTGAAAATTAATTATTGTTTCCCACATTTTTCTAGGCTTCCTTAGCAGTTCAATTAACTTCAACATTACATATTATCTCAACTTTGCTCATTTGGACGGAAATCATCTTCACGTAGATAAGAAAACGGTTTACAATAAATTTAGTGTCATGTGAACGGTCAGATTGCACTTTTCTTATCTACGTGATGTATGCGTGATTTAGAAGCCATGAACTGGTTAAGGCAACGGTGAACTTTAGTTTTGAAAATTCGCTCATCCGTGGTGATGTTGGTTCCTGGTCTGAAACAAGCCTGGCAGTGTTCAACGAATAATCGTCCAATTTCTGAAATTAAAGTCTAACCGCCTTTCCAAGTTGCTGCCGGTGTTTCGGCTGTTTACCAATCCTGGAGAATCTCATAATCTCACATTAGTGAAGCGATTAGAGCTACTGTTCACAAAAAGGAAACTCTAAATCTATGTAATCAACTGTATTCAAACCGTGTAGTACGCCACGCACATATATTATTTCAAAAATCCTTCGAGTTTATATCTGTTTAATGTTTGGATACTTATAGCCTTAAGACATCTTAGGCTCGAGATAGGATAGGGAGGCAGAGAGGACGTTAAAATGTAGTTGACTAGGGCCTAGTATATAAACTCTCTCTTCATTCATTTGTTGTAACTTAGGAAAATATCTGGAATAATATCATTCAGGATAGACGGTAGGTGCGATCGTCCCCAGGGCCTTTCGAAGGCTGAGCGAACGCTCTACCAGCTGAGCTACTTGCGGACGGTAATAGTTCATTAATGTTAATTGAACATTCGAAAATGATTTACATCTCCACGAACACATATGAATATGTTACTGTCTCCCGGAATATTGCGATTCGCATAAGGAGTTGAAACCAATTTCTGATTCAGACCAACAGTTTTCTGTGCGCTTATTTAAATCAGATTTGTGGATTTGTTTTTAGATATTCCAGCTCTGTACTACATATCGACACAAAAAATATCCTTTTATCTTGGCGTGACAGAATGTCCTGCTTTCACAGTAACAGGATCACTTATTACGTCCCGTATTTACCCCCAACAATTGGCGCGCTTTCCGTCTTGAACTATCGTTTACTTTGGCACTAATCTTGTTATTTTTTTTTTAAATCTAGCACTTGAATCGCGTTCAAATTCTTCACAGAGATATCATTGCCACAACAACCATCCAATAAAACTTAACGCCTCTTGGACTCAAAGTTTAATCACCTCTATTACACTAATATTCTCCTATGTTTCGAATTTCTGCAAGTATCTCCTCGCCAGAAAAGTCATATATTCCGAAAATACCGTCCGGAATGTACTAGTAAAAGTACAACAGCTTTACGCTTTACCTAGAATTAATAAGAGCTATTGTAATAATTTATGCGTAAACAGCATTACGGCTACGACGAATTTTATGATGCAGCTGTAGTATAATGAATAACAGCAGCAATATGTGCTTACAGGCTATATGCACCTAGGAGCCGTTTTCAATTATCATACGAGCGGTAAACAGATCATAAAATGGCAAAAATCAACTTGAAAAGAGATTTATGTTCTTTTTAAAAGTATTGAGGTATCATGCGACGGATAAATTGCCCACTGATGGTCGTAATAGACAAATCATTGTTTTTGCGAACAGAATTAAATTTTATTTGTGGTCTTTAGGCATCGGAAGCTCAGGTCGGAATAATGAAGATTAAAGGATGTTGGAATGTGACGGCTAGAGGTGCCATCCCGGCATTTGCCTTATCTAACTGAGGAAAAACCCTGGAAAACCGCATTCGGGATGGTCGGCCACTGGCATAGAACCAAAGACCTCCCGAATGCTACGTCAACGCTCTTCCACTGAGCTACGGCGGCTCCGTTTTAGGAAGAGATTCGATCATTTGTATATATTTATGGATGTAATCAAGACCGCGAAGAAGAAGTGGAGGTGGGCCGGTCACATACCTAGGCGAAGAGATGGAAGATTGACGACAAATGTACTACTATGGATTCCTAGAGAAAAGGAACGACTGAGACGACGTCCAAATGTAAGATGGGTAGATGAAATCAAGCGTTTTTCAGGAGCTACATGGATGAGAATAGCAGCAGATCGAGATATGTGGAAAGAAAAGGGGGAGGCCTTCATCCAGCAATGGATAGAAAACGGCTGAATATTATATATATAGTGCGTGTGTGTGCATTTTAGGTGTATTAATGTTGTGTTATAGTCCCTTATATAAAGTAAAGAATTATATTTAGAATTAGTAAACACTATAACTTGTATCGTTAGTATTTGCATATTTCTGCTTTAACGTGGAAATTACTGTAACTCTATTTTGCATTTAGGTTTAGAAAATATTTTGTTACATAACGCACTTTCACTTTTATCAGTCTAGCGAAATTGCTAATCTCATAAACTTACAAATCAGTCCTTTTTGGCTCTTCAAAGCAGACTGCGAATGCAATTGGTGACGAGTTGGTCCATGAAGTGTCCTGCATCTGCATCTCGAAGTAAGTTGAGCCATAATAGTATATTTTCCACAATGAAAATGCTGAAGATGCAGTGAGATAGGTGAAAAGAATGAAGAAGCTTAACCAGAGGAGCCTATAGAAGAAATCAACAGTAAATAAATATATAAATGATTTAACAATTAAGACGAAAATCATTGCTACTACTATCTACAAATAGTTAAACGTTTGTACATCTGAGCCAATTCACGTGTTTGCAAAATGAAATGTTCAAATAAGTACTTAGCATTTTAAGATCACAGGCTAATAATGTACTTCGACAATTGTTCACCAAATTCAGATGAACGTGTAATTCCTTGGCTCTTGGAAGGACCAATTTAATAAATTACTATGGAAGAAGAAAATATGCATTGTCCGTCTATTACGAGCATACATTTATTTGATACGTACATTTACGTAATGCTGTTCATGGACTTTTAATCGCTGTCCTGTAAAGTTGACAAAACGCGTTCGTTTCTTCTGGACTTTAATTAGAATGAAAATACGATTGAATATTTTCTCGAGCTTTGCAAAAAATAAAGAAATTTTAAGCAGCCCATATACAATTTTGTAAAAATATTTCTTAGTTTAATACATTACAAGGTATATGGATAAATATTTAGTTACATACATATTTACAGCGATACATACAACTTTACAGTACTAGCATGTTTTTGTAATACTCGCGTACGATCTTTTCAACACCAGCCAAAGTCATGGCACAAATTAACGCTGTTTTGAAACTTAGCTTCAAAACTGCATGAGAATGTTAAGAAAGGTAGAAAAGGTAGAAAAATGGAACTTTAAAACTAAAAACCTTCTGAAGAGTTTTCAGTTAGAAATCACTGGTGTCAAAATCACCTCGCGTGGGTTGAAGAAATCATGTTCTGGTCCGATTCGCTGGCATGTTCTCATACAGATAGTTATTATTGTTATCCACTATCACCACTGTCAACATCAGAAACCTTATACCCCTTTGAGGCAATACCTATTTTTACTAAATCCTCTAAAATTTTATGATATGTTGATAACATTCCACTAACACCACTATTTCCGTAGGTCTATTTTGACCCAAGTCGAACAAAGTTTCACAAACCAAAATATTTAGCGAAATAACAAGCGAAGCTATCGTGAAGTGCACGTAGAAGTGTGACAATTTTAGGCTCATTCGGAAGAGACCCTAATGTCACAGAAATAACGTAAATTTGATTTATGAATTGCAGAAATATCTAAGAAATTGAATTTTTGTTAATAACTCAAAATAAATCAGAATTCCAATGAAACTTGTGTGGGTGTGACTCAGCAACCCCTTAAGCAGAGTACGGGTAATATGTCAGATAGTTTGAAAATTCGCAACGAATTAAAACACGGTTATGTTTTGTCAACATTGCTGTTTAAATTCGTTTTAGAATATGCGATTTTAAAAATAAAAGAGGACAAACAGTGAATAACCTTTGTAATTTCTTGGTTCTGTAGCGACATTACACTCACTTAATTCTTGGTTATGTTTGTGATCATCCGAATAGAAAAAATGTATTTTTATTAGCTCCATTTGAACACCACTTAGTGTTCAAAAATGTAAGCTGTATGAGGAAGAAAGCTCTTCTGAAGCGGGATCTTCAGAACGGTTTGAGAAACCGCAATGGTGGAGTCGTTCTCCATGTGTGTATCGAATGTTTGGAGTAAAAGTATGCTTGTCGATTACCAATAGAGCTAGAAATGTGGAAAATCGCCATAATCCTGTGCGAATATTTTGTTAGTGGTGTTATTGGATATATATTTGTTACTGCTGCTTGGAGATGGATTGTATATGGATTATTAACCGAGTATGGAGGAATTTAAGAGGTGGTTGGCAGAAACCAGGCATTGGTCTACGGTCTGTAGGTTTTGACTGGAATGGCACGTGTTTTGATAGCCAAACAACATGAGACACCGTATTGTTAAGGTATAGTAATTTTAAGTTTAGTGAGGTGGCCATTATTATTACCCAGGATTTCATTAATTTATTATCTTGGGAAGTACTGATTTATGTACACTGATATTCTCCACATTTTCACGTTTAGTGGGAGTTATAGAAAAGCCTTCTTAATAGACACTTGCAGCTACATTTTTTTTTAAAAATCAGAATAAACCAGTTGAATGCACTTATGAACCAGATGGTTCTACAGCTTGTTTGTAGTTTTCCATTTTTTTTAATCAGTATATTTTTATCAGACAAACTGTCACAATAAATTCTGCGTTTCTAAAATAGTCCGAAGTCGAATAGTTTGACTAAACTGGATTCTGCTGACAGCTCTAACATAATTGCCTTTTTATACGAGAATCATAGAACATCGTTATATAGGGTAACCTAAGAAAATATGTACATCTCTTGGCAGTGAACTTGTGAGGATATATCCTATATTTCATCGTTGAAATATACTTGAATTGTGCAACATATGTATAGATACTTATCCTGATTACGAAAGTCTTGTTAGAGTCGAACGAAGATTAATTTATTAATCTGTTTGTCCATACGTTACTAGTTGTCCAGTTTCGTTTCGATCAAAAGTATAGTAAATGGATAATCAAATTCGAATCTTGTTTTTCAGTATCTTCAGTACTGAAAGTAGCCAGTAAGTTTATTTGATTTATATGTGTGACGGACTACGACCCTTATTACAGGTATGCAATGATGGGTAAGTGATGCTACTACCATACTCAAATTAGGGATTCCTTCTTGGGTCTTGGTCATAATGACTCCATGTTTGGTTGGGAATCAACGTAGAATAACTGAGGCCTGTGTTAAACTGTAATTGGTCTTGTGCCGTATGAAAACAGTGGTCATAGTTTTGGGGGACTTTTGCTTATAAGTTGTTCTTCTGCTACTAGAGTAGTGGTAAAATGTACCCCCAACCAGGCGGAGAGTCATTACAAAGTTTCTTAAACTCTTCTTACGGTCAAAGCTCTTCTTAGAACAACGTTCTCTATGGTAGCAATAGGTGTAGAAGCTTGGAAAGAATAATTTTTAAAAATAAAGGAAATAAAGTTTTGAAATAAGAGTGGGAGTTATGTGCATAGTTATCAGATTTATATATCCCTATTTTAATTCCTTGGGTGTGGTATTAACCAAGTGTGAGATTGTATAACAATAGTTATAGATGCGTTGTGTTTTTGAATAGCTTTTGTGGTATATTATTAAGTCATTCAGTCATTGTATGGCTCGTATTAATGATTATCATGATGAAAAATTTGTGGATGCGAAAGGTGATGGCATTTCCGATAACTTGGAGCTTGATACTTAGAACTGATCCCAGTTGTATGACTGAATATCGGGTTGGTATCAAATGGATTTATCCGTTGAGTAGTCTTGGCACTACTTATCTTAATCCAATAATGTTCAAGCAGCTCCGTTAAATCTGAATTATAAAAATCTAAATCCTAGTTTGGATAATTATAATTTAGCAAAAGCTATTGAGAGACATGAGAGATTGCAATCTATATTCAATGGTAGACATTTTTTGTTGAATTTTCCATGCGTAAACCCTGACATTTTGTTAGCGGCTGAATCCTTCTGTTCTATTAATCAAGGTCAAGTGACTCAACACACACGCCCAAGTTGTTGTAACAGGGAACAAACTGAGGGAATAGAGTGACTACTATGCATTTGGGATGTTGATGCAAGCCATAATACTGTTCATGCCATTGATCTTGGGGTAGGTCAGGTCTCTGGTGTTACAACATTTGCTGTTTCAATAGACACACTGGTAGTCAATGCTTTGAAAGAAACCTTTTGCGTTTATTTGCGTGCAGTTCCAATTTGTTATGAGGGAGACGTAAACAAGTTGTTTCAATTCAATTAGTGAACAATATAAAGTTATTCGTCAGTATGATTATTTCCAGGGATACGGAATTGGAAATGAGAGCATATCGATAGATGCAAGTGCACAACTGCCAATAACTTTCAGTGAAACGTATTTGGATGGGAAATTTTAATTTGTTTCTCATTATGTGACTCCACTTTTGCTGAGAACTGATTATGTGAATAACCATGAGGGGGTGGTCAATCTACCTAATAAACGTTTTACTTTGCTCAATACGAGGGCAACTATTTATATTTTGAACCTTGGCAACACTGATTGCATTTAGGCGCCAACTGACGTTTCCATAGAAACATCTGACATTCTTGACTATAACGTACTTCAAATGTTTTGTCAATAGCTTTATTTGTGTTGTTTACGTTGAATTGAAGATTGCGTGACAACAGACAAATGGAATTAACTCGTGAACATTTTCGTGCGATGATTGTTTACGATTTTCGACGTGGATTGTCCATACAAGATAATCCACATTTGGCGATAAAGTCCCATCCTTTGCCACTGTGAAACGCTGGTATAACGATTTTAATCGTGGCCGCCATTCGCTCACTGACGAAATTCGCGAAGGTCGTCCAAAATCAGTTGTTATTCAAGAAAATATTGATGCTTTGCAAAACCTAATACTGCAAGATCGTCATGTGACATACTGTGAGATTGAAGCAACCCTTGACATTAGTTCCACCAGCATATATAAAATATTGCATTATCATTTAAGGTTTGTTCTCGTTTGAGAAAGGTTTGTTCTCCTTGGATCCCACATAATTTGACAAAAACTCAAAAAGAAGCTCGGGTCGATTGATGCACACAAATGCTCAATAAATACAATGGCGGTGCTTCAAAAGACGTATATAAGATTGCAACAGGTGACGAATCATGGGCATATGCATATGAGCCGGAACGTAAACAGCAGTCGACTGTATGGGTGTTCCAAGATGAACCAAATCCAACAAAAAGTTGTTCGCGCTCGAAGCACATCGAAACAATTGGTCGCCTGTTTTTTTTGGGGGAAAACTAGTCATGTGGCAACTGTGCCTTTAGAGGAACGTAGAACGGTGAACTCTGAATGGCACACAACAATTTGTTTGCCGGAGGTCTTTGGTCACATACGGAAAACAAACAAGCGCCGTCGGATCATTCTTCATCAAGACAATGCGAGCTGTCACACATCTCGTCTAACAACCGACTATTTGAACACTCAAAAAATCGAATTGATGGGTCATCCGCTGTACAGTCCTGATTTGGCACCCATTGACTTCTTCTTGTTCCCGAATGTCAAGAACAAATTGCGTGGGCAACGATTTTCGTCGGCGGAAGAAGCCGTTGATGCGTTCAAAAACCATATTATGGAGGTGTCTCAAGAAGATTGGAAAAAATGCTTTGACAAATGGTTCGAACGAATGCAAAAGTGTATTGATCATAAAGGAGAGTATTTCGAAAAACAATAAATAAATTTTCAATGACACATTACTCTTTTTTTATTGTTAGGCTCAAAATATAAATAGTGCCCTCGTAAACGATTAATATTTCCGGTAAGTTTGGGACATTGCATCAATACCAGTGGTACTAATTCTTTCAAATGTTTCTTGGAGGACAGCAGTAAAATACAAGGAATTTTATGTTTCTTTCCAAAAATGAATTTCCCGAAAATTTCCAGGGACGTACCCACTCTTTGGACAGAGGACCCGTTCAGTAGTTGTTCAGTGGTGATCCATCCTGTATGGGTGATGACATACGTGTGATGATTATGTATCGGATGATGAAGGGAATGAACAGTCCATGGATGTGGTGCATTTTGACGAGAAGGTGTTGTATATTAATCCTGGGTTGCTGTATTATGTGAATAATTTAGTCGGTACGTATTCTGATGAATTTATTGACAAAATCGCGGCTGTAAAAGATTTCATCTTGGACATTAAGATAGATGATTCCATTTCAATTCGTTTGAAACCTTATATTTTCAATAAAGAGGGTAGGAGAGAAGCTGATAAAACGTTGGATGACTGGATAGCACAAGGAATTATAAGAAAGCCAAATAGTACTTGGAGATCACCTTTGTTCGTCGTTCGTGGTAAACAACGTTCGCGTTGCGTAGTAGACTATTCAACAGTTAATCGGAAAATAAATCCAACAATCCAGCCAACACCGGTCATGGAGTTTATCATTACTTCTCTGAGTCAAAGGTTGGTGTAGAGCTTGTTGGACTTGAGGTCGACTTACCTAGAAATAGCTCTGTGTGAAAGGTAAAAATATACTGCTTCCGTTTCTCATCGTGGATTAATGGAATTTAATTATATACTCTATGGTCTAATTAGTGGTAATTATACTCGCTATGAGCTTCAAGGTTATGGTGTTAATTGGTAGCTTGACGATATAATAATCGTCAGAAACTCAACATAAGAAGGTGTTGGATGAAGTTCTGCCTCGTCTTAGAAACAAGGGCATAAGGTTGACCGTTAATAAATGTAAACTTTCTGTTTCTGAAATTAAATATTTAATTTTTTTAATCAAAGATGATAATATGTATGTTTCCGAGGACAGATTACAGGGCATAAGAAATATTCCAACTCCTCGTACTAGAAAATGATTGATGCATTTGTTGGGGATGCTTCAATTTCTGAGCTAATCGTTATCAGGATTTGAGGAGATAACTTATCCTATTACCCAGTTAAAAGTAATAAAGGAAGGTTTATCTGAGTTAATGAGGCTGAAGTCGCATTAGACCATATTAAGAAGGAATTTGTAACCATGTGGCCCTTAAATTGCCAGATTTGTACAAGAAACCTATTGTGTATACAGACTGCAGTAAATTCCCTCGAAAGGCATCGTCTAGCAGGAAGACAGTGATGGTAGCGTATTATTCTAGAAAGCTTAGGGAGCTTTAAAATGATTTAAAATATTTACAATCTTGAATTACAAGCCATTGCCGAATGTTCGGAACGGCATAGGCATATTTATTTATTAATTTCGATTTATATGTTGACAATAGGTTTTTAAGCTGGGCTTTAGCAAACCCGAAGCGCATGAGTAAATAAGACAGTTAATCCAACTTCTCTTGCATTTTAGTTTTAAAATTAAATTCTTACCCACCTCCAAAAATATGTCTGCAAATACTATAAGTCGAATGTCTAATCCGTTTGATTATACCATTGATAAGACTGATATAAGTAAACGGGAAGCTGATAATAATCTAACATTTGGAATTTTCCTTGGGCTAAAATTTATATATCAAAGGACATCAGGCTTCAGACCCGGTATTGTATCGTGTACTAAATAATTTGAAACCGAATTTGATGTTCCAGGTTATAGGTTGGTTAATGATTTCTTGTGTAAAGTTACGAAAACACACATTAGCCTTATGAAAGTGCGTGTTCCTCAGAACTTAATTTAAAGTATTATTATGTTTCATCATAACGATCAATCGACAGGACACGTGCGATATTTAAAGAGCTTACTCAAAATAAGTTCAAAGTACACATGGGACAATATGGCGCAGCATATTGGGGAATTAGTGAATTAATGCTTCGGATGTCAGAAAACCAAGACAACGAATCACCAGAGGCAGGGTGAGCTATTTTCTGAATTTGTACAAAATAACGGTGTGGTATATTGATGTCATCGAAGGCTATCAATATCTGGGCCCTTCTGATATAATTTTAGATGGATGTTCTAAGCTGATTGCATTGGAATCGTTGGGTAAATTGTTCAGCAAGGTGACAGTTGATATAGTGTATATGACCGATAGTAGAAGGGGATTCCGGGAAACAGTTGCCTATTGTCAACAAAGGTAAGTAAATAGTCATAAAAAATTGGTTGTTGTGATATATGATCTGGGATGAAGTCGGTTAACAATCTAAAAAAATGGTGTCGATTTTGGTTCTTAGAATGGTTGTCATCGTGTCCTTAAGTTAAAACTTTCTTAAGTTAAAACTTTAATCAAGCATATACTATCAATGGAAAAAAAATAAGTGTTGAAATAGAAATCTATTATGTACGTTTATACTTGGAATGCAAAATGACTATCGATTATGTAATGTACTGCAAAGTATTAAGGATTTACCGTAAAGTTATGTTGGTCTCGTGTATGACAGCAAGGATAATAGAATTAAAGTACTGTAAATATTATAATGATAGTTTGTAACAAGGTATTTATAAAATATAAAGTAGTTGATTCAAAGTAAAAATGAAAAGAAAAGAAAAATTTGTAGTACACTGTTGCCTACAGAACAGATTATAAATGTGATCTTTTGTGTTATAAAATATGTAGGAATCATTCTATATAATACTATCTACAAGAAGAAGAAAAATGTCGTTGAAATATGTTTTGTTGTTTGAGGCGTGCCTCTAATATAATGACAAAGATACGCATGTCCGGTCTCGCGAACGGAGAGGGATAGGGAAGAGGAAGAAGAGGAAACCAAGCTATAGTGGATGACGAATGCTTGGCCAAAACATGTTACATGTCTTGTACCGAAATTGTATAGAGGTTCAGCGATACAGAGACAAAGCCGAACTTGTAAACGGAGTCCGCAACAATGAGAGAGAGAAGAAAGATGATATTTCCGCTTTGGGATGGTTTACTCCGTGCGCTTTGCATGGTTATGTATCGCTTGTTGGGTGGAGCTGTGAGCTACGTTTCAAATACTCGTAGAGAGGGAGCGAAGAATGGGTAATTTTATGAATGACTTTAAAAATGGCTTCCGCGACTCGTAGTAGAACAGGCGGGACTGATAGGATTGACGGCAGACATAGGGTATATACGTGTATTATGTAGCAGAAGAGAATGGTTTTATATAGACTTTCTCATATGAATGAACGAATAATGATATTCTTGCAGTTCACAAACCACTGCTATAGAACGACATGTAAAGATATATTAATAAAGAATTAAGGCTGTGTGCACTATACGAATGAAGAAATAAAGATGCCCTGTTTTAAAAAGAAATATATCTTAAATATATCGAGTAGTTTGTGAGTGTCTTTACTAGAGGATGGCTGTAAGTGAGTTTGAATATCGCCTAAGACAATTAGCAATTCCTTATTTTTTTTCGTTAATTATGGAAGACGTATTTTGGGACTTCACCAACGAAGAGTTCTTCTTAACATTTTCCGACCACCAATTCGAAATCGTTAAGGACTGGTGGGAAGAGCGGGCGGCGTGTTGGAAAGTCGTTTTGAATTCGAAATTCTTGGAGCTGTGTTTTGGAACAAATTGAAAAGGGCGATAACTAATTTGCGGAGGAAAAAGTTAAGGATTTCTTTATAAATGTGCCCTGTTATGGGCCTATTTTGCTGTTGGAGTTCGTATAAGGTAGGTAATGTTATCTTATGTATCTACGATTTCCTAGTTCTAAGAAGAAATCTAATATAAATGTATACGTATAAGACGAACTATGACAACTATTTTTTGCAATTTGCTGCCAATGTCGCTCAATAATTAGACATACTTATCGTAATCCATCATCGTCCTCTATTCAAAATAAGTGTATCTTAGAATTATAACTTAAAATAGCTAATAAACTATTCGATATTTACACCAATCTGGTCATAATCAGGAAACAAAAGAAATGCCGTATCTACTATATTTAAGTTGAACATCGTTATTCTCATGCCAAAGTGGCATTTACTCGTAAATATTCTATAATTTCTTCATATCTTATCTCTAATATATCATAAAACTATATTTTCGGTTGAATTTAGGAACTGTAGTCAATGAACGGAAACAAAGTACGAATATGGAGCATGGGTCATCACTTAGTCAAATCAAAATATTAGCTATGAAAGTAACACCTAGAGTTTTTAAAATCTTCAAAATTATGGGAAGTACATCAAATATTTCGAAAACATTGTACACTTTTACTCTGAAGTATCCAAATGTATTTTAGTTCATCTATATTAACAGTTACACGTGGTAAAGCTTAAAGTTAAATAAAATATTCGTGCAAAACTGTAAATTTATAATACTTATACTTTAAGAATGGTCTGAGAAAGATATCGCAATATTGCAGTTAAAATCAAAGGAAATTAAATGATGTTAGCTATTGAAAAATTAGGATTCAATCCTAATTTTGAAATTTAATTTTCAAAAGAATTTGGAAGAATGGAAGCTTTCGGAAGATAAATGTGTAGAAGAACTCAGTTAATAGTAATGATGCAAATATTGCCAAAATAAGTGGACTGTGAGCCTATAGAATTTATGTTAGTAATGAAACAGAAGTTTAATCAAAAAATGTCACAGGTCAACATGCAAAATTTAATTATTTGCTGCTTATACCACATTAGCGTTGACCAAATGCTGTTATGCTAAACCTTCCATAGGTGTACTTTAATTTGAATAAACAAGTGGTCCTACAAAATAATCTTGGGTATAGGTACAAGATGTTAATATTATCTATGGTAACGTGACTAATGAAATGTCACTTACCAAAAGGACACTGCTACTATTTTCCCTTACCGAAGGAAATAAAGTAATTTTGCCTAAACAAAAGCTTAGCGAAACAAAAGAGGGTGAAGAAATCCAAAATGGTGTAGCTTCAGAATAAACTGAGTTGTTATTAATATTGCAATTAATCTAACAGAGTTGTGGTTATTAAAATGGTGTCAATGCCGTTTTACCTAGTACTATGTTGTAAAGTCTCAACTTTTTTAATTGTTTATGAACGAATTACTTATCTAAAATTGTGGTGAACTGGTCACTTACCTAAAGGGATGCTTTCTACCAGCGTATACCTATAGCTACAAGAGCTGATCAAGCTGCGTAAACTTCACCGCTAAACGACCGTAAGTCTTTAACCCGACAGGGTGAAATGTAACCAATGGCGTGTCCTAACATTTTAAAAGCTGAGGTTTCTGTGCTGCAAGTGCTCGTTTCTATGGGCATCATTTGCCCGTATTTTACGTTACAAAAGGAACAATGAAATGAGGATTTAAAAAGTTTTGGAATTTAACGAACAAACTCAAAAAAGAAATTAATATGTTATACAACTATTATTATTTACAAACTTCGAAAAGTAGTAAAACATTATGTTTTCGGAAAATCAATAATTTAAAGTACTATATTTAGATGTTAAAACTATTATAGCAACATCTTTCTTTGTTAAAGAAGAAGAAAGTAGAAGTGAGGGGGAGAGAAATAAAATACCTTATTTACAAGCATATTTACATTCGTTTAAAGAAAAGTTAAGCATTTTGTTTAACAGAAGAGCATAGATGTGCATGCAACTAATTATATACAGCTATTTTGATGGTTCAATTGTCGTCGTAAAATTAATATTATCTTTTTAGTTCATAATTGAATTACCGTAGTATAAAAGTCTATGTGCTAACTCTATTCTCCTGATATTTGTAGATATTTATAGAGATCCATATTATTTATCATTTCTCAAAATATCGTCGAAAATTGGATGGTTCCTATTTTCACAGTATCCTATTCGTTAGCTAGTACCCGAGAAAAGAAGGCAGGGAGGGAAATAGGGAAGCATGTGCCTCCAAGTATGCTTAAAACGTTGCCAATGTGTTCAAATTAAAACATTAAATTATTCTAATCAAATGTGCCAATAAAATGAAAGCTAGACGTTAAAATTTAAACGCTAGCACTACAATTGATGCAGAACCAGTGGTGTGAAAAATATCTAAACGAACGTGTTATCATGAATAAAAGTATACAAATTTATATTTATCTAATATGGGGAATTGAATAAAAACTTTCCTAGATGAAGTAATTTGTGGGAGGGAACTTGTAAAATTAAATAGAAAATTTATATTTGTACCATAATAGGGAATCTAGTAGTCGTGCAGTGAGCAATGCCTTAAATACACTTAATGGAAACTTTGAGAAACATGTTAAATCATATTCATTAAGAAAACATAGGTAATTAATTTGTAGAAAGCTAACTATATGGCTCAAAACTAAAAACCAGTTCTAATTTGGCTAGAATCAAATAAAAATTGACGTAGTACATACTATGTTATTTGAAATATGTCAATTGGACATTGTCTAAAAACTGGTAACAGTTGCTAAACACCATAATCATGAATCTAATTCACAGTCATTCCCCAATATTTTAACGTGGACGCTAAGCTTAGACGTTTCGACAAAGTTGAAGTATGTATGATGAATGTAAAAATGACGATAAACAATGGTTAGTGTCCAAAATAGAAAATCATGATTCTAAAATATAGCAACTATTCGCTGGATTAACCTGTTAAGGTTAAAGTGAAAATATGTTGGTTAAAAAATATGGTCGCGGAACGAACGTCGATCTAGTCCGTAAACGTATTCACAGTCAGACTGTTATCGTTTCTGATAAAACGATATATTTTTGCAAAACAACTGGGGAGCAGATGCAATACTAAAATAATTTATCTTTTACAAAGCTCAGAAAGAGAAGCGGGTACTAACTTACATTTATTTGTCATAATTATGTTTTATAATTCAAATGGTGAAAGAAATCATACTTTCTTCATGGCTTAAAGTTGGCTCATTGCATCACAGAAGGCAGCTGAGCTGTCTTCTACGATGACGTTATCTTGTCATCAGACGCTTGGGACAAGTTCGCGCTGGAAAAATTGTGGATGTGTTTGTAACAAAGAGTTTGCCGTGATATACTCTCGTGGTCTATTTTTCTTCTTAGAAAGTTCATGGTTGTAACCACTATCTTGTATTTGTTTTCTAAAATGTAAGTCGCTCTAATGTTCTGTCATGATGGTGGTTTGCAGAATAGGACGCATTTGTATTTATAACTGAAGATGGAAAGATTTCTCATCGCAAAATAGACTGTTTTTGAAAATGGCTATGTAACCAAAATATGAAACCTAGCGAAACTTTAATATACGTATAGATGATACTGGTACTCGGAGACATGTGGTGTGAATTTGTCGAATTTAATTTCAGTTTTTTAGAGGGAATTCAAGTTTAACTTGGTGCGATGACTGTGATTCTTGTTCTGAAAATGTGGTGTTTCGTTCTTTATATTTGTTACCTGCTCTCTTAAATGCTAGTCGTTATGTGAGTATGGAATGAAGGATGACACCATACATGTTCATACTGGTTGTAGATCCGGGTGACAAAATTAACCTGTACAATTCCATACGCGTCCTTTAAGTCCATACTTATATCTTGGCGGAGATAATTGTTTAATAGCAAGGTCAAGATTTCTAGCGAAGGTTTGATATTACTTATATAAAGCTTGGCGCGCGCGTGCTTGTTCTTCTGGCGACTAAATTTGATTTAAAGATCTAGATCGAACAATTTGATTTTGAATGATATATGTAATGAACGACATGTCTGAATCTACAGGAGTTCTGATATCGGATGGTTCTTTATTCGTGATGGGGGCTTCTAAATCTAGGTTAACGAACCGCAGCATTGAAATTCAGAAATTATTCACAGTGCTAATACAAAAATAAAATGTCAATATTAACATCTATGACAGGTTACAATCTGAGACAAGCGCGTCTTGTGGGAGGAAGCAAGATAGTAAACAGTGTTGTCTACTTGTTTGACAACGTAAACAAAATTAAAGCCATAACGTCGTCTGGCTTCTACAGGATTCTGTACGCCTTCTGTTACAGATGGTATAAAACTTATGACTATCTTCTGTTACTCGAAAGAAATGTATCAAAAGTGCAAACAAAGTATCCTCGCTGCTAGTCGAAAAAATAATATAGCGTAAACATGCTGGGAACAAACACTGACTTTGTTGCGCGATAGCATTTGTTATAGGCGGTAAAAGTAATTTAACCGAATTGGGTTTCATATTCACTACTGGTGAAAATAAAGTAGCAAGCAGGACCATACAAATGTTAGCATTTTACCTATATTGACTATATATCAATACAGCGCTCTTGCGCCATGTTAAAGTTGTTGGGCGGTGTAAAATGCTGGGATCCTACTTATAATATTTTAAATAACGTCGAGTACCTACCACCAAACTATTTGCTATTTGGGAGGGTGTAAGAGCTTTGAAAACTTGGGTACGACTGTGCAAATATCGGGATCTTACTAACTGTTATTCTTAAATAACCACGGATGGCTCCACCATGATAACATACTGAGCTCTAGTGTAAAGTTAGTTGTAGCGTTTAACATTTAAACTTTCAGTGTGTTTTCGGAGGTCGTAGCTCAAAAGGTTTAATTTAACGTAATTTCGGTATCTTAAATCTAAAAGGATATATGTGGTATTTTCACCGGAATCAAAGAAATACATTTTCAGAAATACCCTTACATATCGGCGACAAATGAAACTAGGATCATTGCCCGAATGCATTTACACGCTAAAGAAATAACAGACTTGAAATAACAAAATACATTCAAATATCAAAATAAACCAACTTGAATCATGCACAAATTGTTCTTTTGAGAATAGCAACTCACCTCAATATTAAGGCTGTCAATCAAGTGTATTTTATTATTTGGTTCATACTTGTACTCGAAAAATTTCAGGTTACCGCCCATACAATTAATTTTATCTTATCTTATCTTATCGAAAAATTTCAGAAGATAGTACTGAGTTCTAATTTCACTATTCAAGTAGAGTAGAATTGTGTTTGAAATAAATGTCTAAAATTTGAAATTTAACAAAGTTCCAAAACTGTGAATGTTCTGAAGATAACTGAAGTTCGTCTTCTCTCACTGAAATGATCTTCAATGATTAAAGTCAAACTGGAAGCAAGAGCCTGGAGACTAAGGAGTCGAGAGCGGGAGAAAGGAAGATAGGAACAGGCAAGGTGCTTCAAGGTGAAAGTGACGTAATTATGACAAAACATTTTGTCTGGCTGTCGCACAGATGCAGATATTGACATCATCCACTATAACTAATATGTTTAGCAAAGCACGTTTTATTCTCACAGCTAAGGTAAAAGATGTTACAGTTAGTTTGTGGAGCGTGTCTGGTTGAATATTACGTTTGTTTGTTATTTAATGTGTAGTTCTTATGGGAAGCAAGGTTATATATCACACTTGTTTAGCTGCAGGTGTTATCTTATAAAAATAAAAACTGTCCTGAAATGACACTGATCTACATGGGATTGAGTGGTTCCTATTTATCCTTGAGACTGAAATATACACTAGCCTTTTTTTTAAATACAAGAATAATTCTTTACTTCACGTTGTAAGCAAATGATCGCACTTTTCCATTGTCGCAAGCTTAACCTCGAAACCTTTCGTTTATTTATATATACTAACTAAAACACAACGTTCTTACTGCCTAAAACTGAAATGAATAAAACTTTCAAAATTAATATATTCGGGTATCCGACACAACATACAATTCTCAATAAACAACGTTACCAATACTGAGACAAAATGAGCCTCATTTACAATGATATACCGTTATCATGTTAATGATCCCCTAGATATTTTATGGGTGGTGACATGGTTAAGAAGGTAATGTGAGCGAGCCTGACTGAAGCGCAAGAAACTGTATGATAAACGTAGAGTACCAATTTCATATAAAGTTAACGATAAAGTCGTGGTTAAAAACCTCTTTCTGTATAGCCTGGCTAAGTCCGTCGTTACATGAAAATCCAATCAACATAATAAAATTCAAAGCAACAAGGGCAGACGAAATCTCTTTATTATTTATTTAAAATATTACCATTTGAACATATTCCAACTTATTTAGCATAACGATTATCTCAAGCACTTTCCTAGCTTGTGGATAATAGCAAGAGTTTTTATCTCCTCACAACAAACGTTATCATCAGTGTTGACGGCTTTTGGCATACTAGCATAATGACGCTTTTCAAAGCTCTAGAAAATGCAAGACATGATCAAATCCCTTCCTACTTACAAACGCTAGACCGCTTTCAATTAGGTTTACAGAAAGGTCGTGACACCGCTACTGCTCCAGTTCATATCGCTGACGATATTCGATACGAACATGAAAATAAGGAACTTTTTATTGTGGTGTACATCAAGGTATCGTAATCAATCCTCTTCTGTCTGCTAGTATATAAATGATTTGAAATCTGCTTTACAAGCACTGTAAATACGATTTTAAGGCTGACGACTTTCAAGCGTACATGGCTTGTTTTGCAGACGACCTAACTACGTTTATTTGTGAATTGAACGAGAGCTTACAAAAAATTGTTCAGTGATCAAAGTATAATGGTCTGAAACTGAACCCATCTAACTCTCGATGATTACGTATAGAATGTAAATATTTTATTTTGTCTCTTAACTCTTCCTCCCTCCCCATTGAGCTTCTAGATTGAATAAAAATCGCTTTCTAACACGCTATATACAATTTAGATGTTCTTTGGATTAACATCTTAATTGGACGCAATATGTCAGTGCTGTTTCTAAAAACATATTAACAATTTTACATTATTTGAGAAGACTTAAGAATTATCGCCCATCTTTAAGAAAATGTGTGTAAAGGTCTTACAAGGGAACCTTACGAAACAAGTTCCGGGGATTTTCGCCGGACTGCTTCCAAAAGAGAGGGGACAGGCTAGAAAGTCAGATTGTGAGATTATTTTTTTTTCGGAGCAGGAGTCTGAGAGGCAAAAGAACGGGTTAAGGGTGAACTGGTGCTTCGGGCCAGTAAAACTGTACCCGTTTTCTTTTGCCAGTTTCTCATAAACGAAAGCAGAGAATGTAATTTACCATAATTATAGGTAATGCTGTTCTACACTAGAAGCGACATTGTACACTAGTGTTGCCAGCTGTAGACATTCGCAGTGTTGCCAGCATATTAAAAGCCCGAAAATATCCGTAAGTGCAGAGACTATAACGATGAAGTCAACGTCATTTACTGACTAAGTATAGCAAATTCTAGTGCTGTGTACTACTTCGCCAAATACTATTTTGATTTTAGTAGTAATAAGCGAAACTACCAGGAATCCTTAAATAGTCATCAGGAAATTCGAGTTAAGTGCAATTTATATGCAGACTGTCAATGAGTAGGTGATTCAGACAAAACGTGTTATTACAATGAGCACATCTAATGAATGAAAAAAGCACTGCACTGATCTGATGAACAAACGTCAGAGGCAACTGTGTCACATCTGTACTGAATCGGCGTCCTGAATGGTTCCGGTTCTTCGTCCAGATATCCTGACTTGTACCATGCATACTTGATCATGTTTCGAAACTCTGGGGACGAAAATTGATAATGAGTGAAGGATTGGAGACGAATGGTGTTGTCCCGATGCCAGATGTTCAGCTCTTCGGTCGCGATAATGGCATTAGACACGTAATTTACAAACGCTTTATGCTGGTGGAAGAAATAGATACCCAGTGGCTGAATGAGTCCTGTGAATACTGATGGAATCAAATGGCATTGAAATTCACTAATGCTTTCTGGAATTGTTGATTTGATTAATACTTCGTCCGTATTGTCTGACCACGAATAAAGAAGTAGAAGTATGGGTTCTTCGTATAAAGTAGACACACTTGGCCAGAATACATTGGTTAGCATTATCTTCTGATCTTCTTTTTTCATGTTAGCAGAGCCAGAAGCATAAGACAAAATATTTGATGGATCAGCTGGTTTGCTTTGAGGGAATTTCCGGCTGGATTCAGCACAAAGCATGTACATCGGCGTGTAGATCTCCGTCCATTGAGATTACAGGCATTACCATGTATGAGTGCGTCGTTGCGGGCGTAGATCCTATAGTTGCATATACTCGTTTAATGCCCATTGGTAGAAGTGTTCGTCCTGAATGCATTTCTTTCTCGAAACGAATTTGATCTGTGTTCAGGATCTGTTTGGGAACCAAACATCGTTCGATGAACAATGATTTCATTTTTCTTACGAATTCATCTGATTTCCGCTGTATATCCTCCTCTTTTGAGGTCTTTGACACTTTATGAGTAATTAATCGCGAGACGATCCTGTTCCTTTTCTTAAACTTGTAAATCCATGAATCTGATGCCTTGAAATACAGGTTATCATCTGGATCAACCTGTCTGATTGCTATGTCGTGAATTATGGCATTGTCTGCAGACATTTCTTCTAAGTTCTCAAACACTCTGGTGTTTATAGTACTCATCTTTACGCGCGACGTCATCCTTTCTCGCGATCGTTCATAGTTCTGAAGCACGCCAATCGATTTTGTCTTTAAAAACTTGGATGGAATAAATGCCAGAGATCTTCTCATTCCTCCAACTGTGCTTGTCCACTACTGGAATGCCCGTTCTTTAGATTCTTCTGGCAGTTCGCTGACTCCTTTCTTGTTTCTTTCCGGTGACGGGACATACCTTGAGCTACTGCCTTTAGATGACGGTGTTTCTTGTTCATCCGACATTTCCGGCACATGTTGCGTTGATATGGCTTGCGATATCATACCGATATCCTCATCACCATATTCACGATCATTCGAGCCAATATCCAGGTCTGGAGCGTACTCATACGTCAGAGATTCATACCGCTCAACGATCACTCGTTCATCCAGTAACTCGGCATATATCTGGGCGAAGATTTCACGATCTGCAATGGATGGTGTTTCATCAGTTGTGCCAAATTTCTGAACCAGCAGGCGAATGACCACTTTCGGATTCATCCCGAAACGACAAATTAAAGAAAACATTAGAAACCCTATAAAAATGCACAACATTTTTATCAGCACTCCATAGGAATTGTAACATTTCATCTCATAAATATTTTTATAGACATAAAAAAGGAAAGGTGAAAGCAAGAAAGTATGAATTAACTTCGTTTTAGCGAACGTGTCCACTGAAAAAGGAAAGAGAGAAGAGAGGAGAGCAAGTGCCTATAACAATACACTCAACAGCATTTGAAGACCAATTATCATATATTTTAAACTAATATCTGTAATTCGCATCATTGCTGTTTTGTGTTATTTTGCTTTCTTTTTATGTTTATTACAATAGTATTGGTGAAGTCGTACAAATTACTAGAATAAAATATACTTCGTCATTAAATGACGTTGACTTTATCTTTATAGTCCCCGCCTTCACCGATATTTTCGGGCTTTTAATATTCTGGCAACACTGCGAATGTCTAAAGCTGGCAACACTGGCGGTGCGTCACACTAGTCGCTTCTAGTGTAGAACTGCATTACCTATAATCATGGTAAGTTACGCTTCATTCCCTGCTTTCGTTTATGAGAAACTGGCAAAAGAAAACGAGGACAGTTTTACTGGACCGAAGCGCCTAGTTCACCATTAACGCGTCCTCCTTCCTGTCACACTCCTGCTCCGAAAAAAAAATAATCTCACATTCTGACTTCCTACCCTGTCCCCTTTCTTTTGGAACCAGTCCGGTGAAAATCCCCGGAACTTGATCCGTAAGGTTCCCTTGTTAGTAATGTCTCATGCTGTTTAATTTAACTTAGTACTTGCTAACCTAGATTATGTACTAACTTACCATACAACGCATTAAAAATACTCCTATGCGTTTGATATTTAATCTTAAAATTTCTGGTTATCTAACGGCTTACATCAATTGCCTGCAGTGGATAAATGTCTCACAAGGACAAGGGCGGAATTCTAATTAAAATTCTAAGGCGACATCTTTCCTATATTTTACATTGTTTCAAATTGTAAGTGATCATCACAATCGTGATACTAAGTCTCGCACGAACATATTACTTTCTATTAATCACCACAAATAATTATTTTATTCCAAGTCTTATATGTGTCTATACCCGGTAAGTCGAACTAACTACTAATCTCTATTAGAGACTCAAATGCATTAACAAGTTTAAATCTATGTTTTACAACCAACTTTTAGAGCAAAATAACTAAGGAACGCTAAAGAGGATTGTTTCAATTTGGTAGATTTTACCCAATAAATAATATTACCGCTTTAGAAGTGAATATATATTTAATTGTAAATTCATAATGTTAGTCCCACGACATTCTTAACACTGTATTTATATATGCATTGTCATGTATGTGTATGTGAGAGAGAGAGAGAGAGACAGGAACATACAGAGAGAGAAAGAGAGAGTAGGTGTGTGTATGTGTATGTGTCTCAGGTGCTAGTGGACTTTAGTAATTTCTAGAAAGTTCTCTTTATTAAAAATATGAATATTTGTATGTTTTTGTCATGATCACGGCCAAACGGTTTGACCGATCGCAGTGATGCCGCGCATGATCAGATAATTGACTCATCTGGATTGTTACAAGAAATGACTATGTCGTGAACTAATGAGAAAAACAGCAATTTAATTGCAATAATGTCAAAAATGCATGGCTTTCATTTTCAAGTAAAACAGCGATCATAAATAAATACATTGCTTAGATAAGATACATTGAATTATATGGGAAGTAACAAAAGTGTTTAGAATTTTAAAATTTAAATTTGGATTGTTGTAAATAAAAATATTTAGATTTAATGGTTTAAAGCATTGCGGTAGTATATGCAGTAGCATTAGTAGTTGTAGTATTAGTAGTAGCTGTGCCAGTATTAATACTAGCATTATTATTATTATTATTATTAGTAGTAGTAGTAGTAGTAGTAGTAACGATGGCTGTGGTTTTGGTGATGCTGGTGTTAAGATATTTTATTCATCCCGCACCAACGGGCTATTTTAGCTAGCATGTATTATCAATTACAGTGCTCGAAGTTGCGGGCACAAGGGAGACAACTTCGCTCCCCATTTTTGATTTGGCGTATCTCATCTATTTTATTATTGGTAGCTCACTGACATTACTTTCAATACTAAATTTCCGCCACTAGGTCAAGCGTACCTTTACTTTCTCTAGAGCACTTCTGCATCCGTTCCCTCACTTTGAGTACTGATGCAAGAACATGTTGTGATCTATTTTTTTTATCATTTATTGAATTTGTTTCATTTTGTCAGCGTTTACTACTACTGTCAATTACTTTCTCTGTTTCGAGTGATAGGAAGGTCCGTAAGGCATGTAAATAAATAAATATGTATGATCTCATAACAGATAGCTGAGGTCGCCCAGTTAAAGGAAAATTTCAAACTTGTACTTTACATTTTATGCATATAAAATTTTCGGATAATTTTCAAAAGCGATAAGACTCATTTGTGATTTTTTTTATATGTTCATTATGTACTTATAAGAATAATATATCAAGCACTTTCGCTATTGCAGTATATGTATGCATGAAACGAGAAAAGAGTTGATGTGCAGATGTTGAGTTACCTAAGAGGCCCGCTAGATGACGTTGTTGTTAATGCACCTGAAGTCACATTATTGTCATCTTTGAGAGAATGTATTTGAAGAAAAGGAGTTATGGAAGAACGGAATGATAATATATTTTAGTTACTGACCAACTATTCCTAATTAGTGGAAATGAATGACCTATTTATTATCTGTTGAACTTCATGGGAACCAGATAGTTAACCGATGGGATATGTAGTATCAACACCACTGTGTACGCATTATCAGAGGAAAACATTGATGTTGTTGAACCCTCTTAGATCAGCTACCTACTTTCGGAACGAGAAGCTTCTAAGTTGAACTGTGTGTAGGTCAGCTACAAAGCGCCTTCGGCTTTCAAGTTCCAAACCCTGCATAAGATCTGCGGCAGTTAGACGTAGCCGCGACAGTGGCCTGGCCCAAATCTCTGGAGCGGGGCAGCCGAACTCGTTATCGAGCTTCTAGAAGATTGCTTTTTTATTAAAAGTATTAGTCTAAGTGACTGTTAGGAAGTAAGTTGACAATAGACGTATCTAGAGACTTTCTTGGAAGAGTGCAGGACCTTTTTAGAACCGTGAGTTGTTTGTTGCCGAATTCATTGCTAGTCAGAATATCGCTGTTACAAATTAATCTATACATAAATGACATTATTGAGATAATATCTGTATCATTCTGAGACGTAGTTACTACACTTTCAGTAAGGAAGTTAGTAACCGTAAATTTAGTGAGGAAGTTAGTAGTCAGTAAATTATACAGTAAGTGCATTAAGGAAACTAAGGATAATTAAGAAAACAAATTGAACTTATAAGGAAAGGATAGCTATTTCCAAAACTTTAGTTTTACGACATGGTGCGCGAGAGTAAGAAACACTGCAAGGAAACAAACTATATTATCTGATGAACAGGAATAGTATATATTGAAGTTTAGTGCCAGCGAGATCTACAGAACGTGCAAGATCGAAAACGTGACAATAGAAACGTACATTGAGGAAAGGTCAATGAAATAATACAAGACATTTATAGCTACGAAATATTAAGTTCATTTAAGAAAAGCGTTACAATATTTACCGCCAATTGAACTGTATATAAGTCCTAAGAAACTCAAGTCTGCAAGTGTTAGGAAAACTAGTTTAATCATAAAGTAATACTAACAGGTACACACTACAGATAGAAGTGATACAACACCTAAGAGTGATATCTGAAACAAAACTATAGGGAACTTGGTTACGTAAAGAGACACAGATTCGTATTAGCTGTTACATTTTCATCTGTGGAAATATGATTCCTCTGAGATATTTTTTATTTCTGAAACGTCACAAGGCCCTTTCTCTTTCAAAGATGCCGATAGCTAGTAGGTAATATCTTTGGCGATAGGCACGCATGAGAAGGAGCCTTGTAAAGAGGAGAAATCTTTTTATTTCATCATAAAGTGAGTGATCAATTTTATGACAGACATTTACTTACGTCATATATATTGACTCGTCAACATATAACATATTGTCAATTAACCACTTCCTTTGAAAGTATTCTATATAGTTGTATTTGTTCTTTGTTTTAGTTTTAAGACCAGAGGCACGAACCAAGGATTAGTGAAAGTTACATTTTTATTTCTGTTGAGTGAGTTGAGTTGCAACAAATGATATATCAAAATTGTTTCCATAGTAACAGTTATCCTTGATAAATGTTTGATGCTCCGCCTGGAGACAGAGTCAAGTTTCAGTCTACAATATTTCCCCCTCCCAAACACGTGAGTCGGTAGTCACGTTGTACCAACCACGCTGAATATAGGATAATATAACGGAAAGCGAAATAAGAGAATAAACTAACTTATAAGACACATAGTGCTTCAGCGAAAGGCAAACTAAATATCTAATTACATTAGGCCAAGCATATCACATAACGCCAAATAGTGATGACTTGAAGACAGCGAAGCAAACGTATTGCTCATCATTTCGTGATTGGTTCGAATGGGACTTTGCCACGCCTCTCGAGGAGAACTGCATCAAGAACAGTGAGTGTATTACCAAATAATATGAAACTTGTAATTTTACACCTAGATGGCAGTGAGTTGCTCAGTCAATCGTTAGTCTTTCGCTGAGAGATAGATGCCAGATCTCAGATTATTGCAGAAGTAGCGAGAGAGAGCAGAGAGACTTTGTCCCAGTAACTCGTATCATCAAGTCTCTAAGACTTAAGATGATACGGATTCTACACCTGGAATTGAAGCCTTCTTCTAGAAAATCCATGCAGTGGCCAGCTCTAAGGCGCCCGTTACATACACCACATCTATCGTGAGACTGTACTCTTATAATCTATTAGGTAAGTTGGAACTCATTCTCTATTAACATGATTGGTATTATGTTTTATATGTTTACATGTCATTGTTCACATTGATGAAATTATAGATTAACTAACCATTACTTCGTGCCTCTGGTCTTCTTTTTCTAAAACATAGAACAAGTAACACTTTCAAAGGGAATGGTTACTTAACAA
>JAGDQP010013170.1:22212-48490 GCA_022664845.1 Lepisma saccharinum | reverse complement strand
AGAAATGTAACATTCCTAACGTGCTTAGAGGTGTTCAAATCCTAAATTTAAGCTTTGAAATGAAGGTGTAAAATGAGAGAGAAATAGGGAAAGGTGCTAGGGACTATTTTGTTTCTTCCGCGTTGGGGGTTAATACATGCATTTTTTAGAACCCCATGTACATCGTGTATAATAAAAAGTATCGTACTTGACTTCAACTAACCCCTCTTGACTGGCCCGAGATACTATCAGTGTTTCTTGTGGCAAAATACGTGTAATTCATAACACGAAGTTTCGCCATAGCTCCTCACGGGGCTATGCTTATTATATGTTGATGAACTGCATATTAACGAAATGATAATGGCATATAGCTTTCCGTAGCACTTTTCGGAAGCTGGGTTGCCGGTAGGTGTTTATAGAAGTATGTGTGGTAATTGTTTGCAAGGAAATAAAGGGTATAGAGCCTTACATATAGCGCGGAAGCTGCGACCATAACGTGGAGTTTATCTATTTTCCCAGAGTAAATAAGGATATGTGGGCCAGCGATCTAAAACCGTCACGCCTACGTAAAAAATAAACTTTGTAAACTTAATTTTGTATGGGCATTTTTTTGTAACTGAATTCGGTCCGTCACGATTATGAATGCGATGCTAATTAAAATTTAGATCCATACACCAGCCGGGATTCGAATCCGGGACCTTCGAGTCCCTTACTTAGCCCCCCAACCCACACGGCTACCAGGTCGGCGTCACATATATGTATTTTTTTAGATTGTAACTCAACTCTTTACATATGCGTGTTTACTACCTTATTTCTTTATTCCACAAATCTCGTAATTCAATCAAACATTCATATTTCTTACTTCAGAAACTAGCGAATTTGATGCGTATTTTGTTTAAAACCTACTGTGCTATCCTCTATTCTACTGTTTTCATAATTCCTGAACAACTCCCTAGATGGCGAAATAGTAGAAATCCATTGCCAACTGTCGCTGTTCCCACTAACTACCAGTTAAGTAACCACCAGTCAAACGGCAAATGAAAAACGGATATTAAAGTTAGAGTTAAAGATACTAACTTTAACTACTAGTTAGTTAACTGGAAAGATAACTGGACAATGAAAAACTAGTCCTAAATTACATTTCCGATAAAATGACTTACCATACTAGACACATGGGTGCAAATTGTCTCATGTGTGAGCTTTCATGTGTCTGTTTAAATAACCTTTCAGATAGAACGATTTACCACACTGCACACAGGAATGAGATTTGTGTCCTGTGTGGATTAATAAATGACTCTTTAAGACATCTTTCCGAAGGAATGATTTGCCACAGTGCTCACATCTATGCGACTTCTGTCCTGTGTGAGTTATTATATGCCTTTTTAAATCACTTTTCAAACAGAATGAGTTACCACACTGCACACATGGATGCGGCCTTTGTCCTGTGTGAGTTATCATATGCCTTTCGAAATCTCTTTTCAGATAGTATGACTTACCACACTGCACACATGTATGCGGCCTCTGTCCTGTGTGAAACATCATATGCTGTCTTAGGTCATTTTTCTGATAGAATGACTTGCCACACAGGGCACATGCGAATGCTTTCTGTCCTGTGTGGATTAGCAAATGATACTTTAAATGACCTTTGAAATAGAATGACTTGCCACACTGCTCACATTTATACGATTTTTGTCTTGTATGAGTTAGCATATGTTGGGTTAAACAGTTTTTCCATCTAAATGATTTACCACATTGTTGGCATTCGTGAGTTCTAAGATTTGTGTGAGTTATTAAATGGTTGTTTAAAGTACTTCCATGATTGAATGACTTTCCACACTGTTCACATGTATACGTCCTCTGTCCTGTGTGGGTTAGCATGTGCTTCTTTAGATTAACTTTCCGACAGAATGACTTACCGCACTGCTCACATGTATGCGTCCTCTGTCTTGTGTGTGTTATCATATGACTGTATAAAACACCTTTAAGATAGAATGACTTGCCACACTGTTCACACGATTGCGTCCTCTGTCCTGTGTGAATAATTATATGTTCATTTAAAAGATATTTCCAATAGAATAGCTTGCCACAATGCACACATTTATACCGTTTCTCTCTTGTATGACATATCATATGTCTCTTTAAACGACTTTTCAGATGGAATACTTTGTCGCACTGTTCACATACATACGAGTGCTTTCTGTCTGATTGAGCATGATTTACAGAATCTTCACCGAGAGACCTTCTTGTCTTCTCCCTCAATGAAATTTTTGATATTGAACAAGTTGCTTCAGTTTGATTCCAAGAGTTCCTAAGGCAAAAAGACTAGTTTAAAGCATAGCGATTTCCCTAACATGCTCACACTTTAAAATTTAAAATATTCTAAAGGAATGACAAAAATATTTAACTTCGAAAATAACATGCTTAAGATGACTTACTAAATCGGTACAACCTGTATTGATTACTTTTTTAAGGTGGAACGTTAAACAATAAATAGCGACACTTTTGTGGGTTGTGTAAATCATTCTGGGATAGTTTTCAAATTGTTCGACTTTCGAGGATAAAAGTTCTTCAAGAAATGGTAAAAGATAGCGGAAAATATCGTGGCATTTTAAATTTTAAGAACATAATAATGTAATAGTTCGAGAATTATTTCAAATAATAATCCTTAACCGCAGAATAACATTTTGTAGAAAACCTGAGACAAAAACTACAACTACAAATCTTGAAATTGAATTTGAGAAAAAGATAAAAGTAATGAAACAGTTCTGCAAGCTAACAATATTATTTTTACTTTCTTCAATTTACACTTCTGAAAGACAAACCAGAACCTGGCATTAACCTGCAGTTTTCACATTACATAAGTATCTATATTTGATGTACTAAGTTATTATAAACTATTGTAATAAGATATATTTCGATTTAAATGTGTTTACAAAATTACATTTATCGAAAAGATGACAGTCGGATAAAATATTGAGATTTTTATCTCAAAATATTTTTATGTGTTTCCTATGATATTTTAATATATAATCAGTTTTAAAATATACCTAAAATTTGATACTCGTTCAACATAAATGTTCGGGAATAAAACTAACTAATAGAATACTCATATTCTGGAAAACTAATGATCTTCATTTAATAGTATACTACCAGTAGAAAACAGTGCGGATGTTAAATATTGTATAAAATACGACATGAAATTTTCCTGTTCCGTTTTTTAAATAAAATTCTGCTCATATTCGATAGGTGAGAAGTGAAACAAAATTATATTTTTGTTTTTGTTTAAACAGAGAAGCAGTCAGATTCTTCTGAACTAAATTGAAGTTTCTTTTAGATAACAATGACATTCGACGAATTGGATTACGATAGGAAAATTGTTAGAGTGAAACACGGTGTTTGTCCACCATAAGCCCGCATGGCAGAAAATGGGATGGAACCGCAGATCCCAAGCGCCCACTTGAGAGCTCTACTAGTGAGCCACCGCAACGTTGGATCATAGACTAAATACGTACTAGAGATTTTTCTTTTGCTTTGTATAAGAAGGCAAAGTGTTCTCAAGGCCTTGTTCAAATAGTTAGTGTCCAGCCCTTCAGAAGTCGCCACTGCGCTCTTAAAGGAATATGCGAAGGTTATGTTTGTGCTACAATATTGCCAAATAATCACAGATAATCTTCTTGCTTCACTGATTTCATTTCACGATACTCTTGCTTTTTTAGTTGTTTGAAGCAGTCATTAGGAAATCGAATAGTATTATCGTACGAATGGCTTCTGAAGAAAAATTAATTTGGGTCTTTTACAGATACTTCGAAGCTTTTCCATAGGGTTTTCGTTGCTGTGGGAAAAAAAGATTACCATACAGTACTTCTTTTCACTTTAGACTGACTAATTTTTTCGTTAGTATCATCACAAAGTAAATACGTATACTGGCATATCAATATTTACAAGACTAGTTAGAACAATTGTTTTCTATTCAGTTCTCAATGTTTAACCCCAAATAAATGATGTGATTCTAACAAGCAACTCTCTGGTATGATTACTCATAAACCTACCGCCCACTATCGTTTTTTTTTCCGGGCGACCTTTTAATTGCGAAAATGAAACCCATACTTCTTTAAGCCTAGCACTGGTGATTCAAAAATTGAGATAAAAAAATCCCTTGATTAAAACAAAAATCAATATTTTTTAAGCTGTGCGCTAGGAGATTTTAGTTGCTAAGTATCGAAATGGATTTCAAATAAATAGCTGCGTTTTGTGCTTTAATTTTCTATTTTAAAAAAATTGCAAACTTCGATAACTAATAACTAATGATTTCGGTCCATCTCGGTTCCACTTTAAAATCCACAACCATCCATGCCCCAAACGGGATTCAAACCCAGAAACATGGAGACGCTCGGCGAACGTCTGAGATTCATGGCTGCTCTTAATTTAAGATGAAAAAGAAAACTCATTGGATTCATCTCATTCCAAGCCAGCGACTTTTAAAACGGGAATGTTATAAACTCGTTCCATCTTTAAGTTTAAACTTATTTATGGCTTTTTGGCATCCTCATCTCAGGTCGGGATAGGGTAGACAGAGGATGGAGAAAGTATCGGCTAGGATCTTACCTAAGGTACCACCCACGCATTTGCTTCGTGAAAGCGAGGGAGATCCTGGTAACTTGTCAGGATGGATGGCCGTGGAGTTCGAACCCGCATGCCCGATTCGGAGTCCGCACCGTTACCGCCTGGACCACGTAGGCTGGGTCTTGCATCTCTGATAAGACAAAAAGTTCTAAAAACATTTCGGGATTAAACAAGTATACGCTGTTAAAGCCTTCTGCTACTGAGAATTGTAAGGAACGCCATATTGGCTTTAAACAAACGGTTACCTAGGAAACCTCCCATTTAATCTTTATGGGATTTTGAGAGAGGTTTTAAAAGTAGGCTTGTGCTCAGTAATTCGAAATATTTTAACTGATATTTGTTATTATTTACTTACTTCAAAGTTCAGTTTTTTTAAAGGTTTACGTAGGTACGAAATATTAGAAGAAATTTCGTATTTAAATTGACATCCACCTGTTGCATTATAGCAATGGCGTTATCATATTACGTGTTTGTATTTTTTTCTGAGATGAATACCGTCAACGTGGATTAAATGGAGTATCATCTTTGGTAAATTGAGTAAAGGAAAAATCATCATGTCCAATTTTGCAAGGAAATAACTGAATGAAAAATACAAGGACGTACCGTACTGTTTACGGGTGAGTCCGAGAGGTCTGACTCCCTCCAAATTCAGTTTTTGGCAGAATTAGTATAATTTAAGGCATAATTATGTTTATTTAATATACATTTCACGCCCACACACACTCTGGACTCCTCCCGAAAACCCATGAATAATCCTAAAGCAAACTTCTGGATGAGTGTCTGCCCAAAAACATACATTACCTTGGTACACGCGAACATTTACAGGTAAGATCCACTTTTGCCAAGACACCAGGAGATGAAAGAAATTTTCGAGTAGCCTGTTGTAATTACTGAATAAAAGGGCTAAGCACATTTTTTTATCCTTTCATGTATAAACGACTTGATTTCTTTTCTTTTTTAAGATTGAAACTCAGTAAATTAACAGATCAGTTAGTGCTGCCACGAAACGAGACTTCAGACTGTCTCGTCTCGTGCAAAGCGTATCTCGTCTCGAATAGATGTGCCTGTCTCGTCTTGTTTTGTCTCGTAAAATATTGCAGCATATATGCTAACAAAACTAAAATGTAGGAGATTGCACCAAGCTAATCAAGGTATAACAAAATCATTGCCCAGACTCAGGGTGTAGCACACGGAGCCGGGTTCCCAAATAGTGTGTGTGTGCTCCCAAAATGAAAATTAGGATAATACAGTAGATATACTGTTTTGGTCTCTTCGTACACGATACTTGTGTGTCAGTCCATGGGAAATCGTCCAGCTTGGTTGCTCGACCCTTTTCAATTTTTTTTAAAATATTTATATCCCTTATATAAGTATAGTTCAAAACTAGTATAATTTTTTTATATCAATCTATTCATTAATGGCAGCCATTCTTGTGTTGCTGGGCATACTAAAAATGAGTGTTAGCAGACGTTTACGGAGAATGTAGTATATGCGGACTAGTTTATAATAGGACATTCAAACAAAAACCGTTCTTTCCTTTAAAATCCGCTTGATAATTTTAGTTCTCTGCTTGAAAAATCTAAAACGTAATGGAACAGGTCAAAATGGTATCCAAATGTGATTTCTGAAATAGAAACAGTTCCAGTCTTCAGGGCGCTTTCTTTACCGGAAGAGAAGTTGATTTCTTGTGCACTATTAACATATTAAACTACCTTCAAGGTTGAGATATGATGCATTCTTTTAATGAATTTTTGAAAATCCAAAAATCGTATTTTGTTCATATTAAAGGCCCAAAATCTCTGGTGAATCAAAATATAAAAATCTCATTTCTTCACACGTTATACATTTATTTCAAAGAAACTATCGTAAAAACTTGAACTTTGATATTGGAATTTGAAGAGAGCTACAAATTTGGTGCAAATTGGGGTGAATAATGCTCGTGCGCGCTATGGTATGAATATTGGAGATTCTAATCTCTGGTGAGAGACCAAATAGAAATCTACTTTTTACACGTTAGGCATTTATGTTAGGAGAAACTAAGGTATAAATTTCAACTTTGATATTTGAGTTTGAACGAAATAGTAAATTTGCAAATTGTGGAGTGAATAATGCTCGTGCGCGCTTTGGTTAATGTAATATTACCACCAGAGTGCCCAAGAACGATATGAATACGTAAAGTAGATCCGGAAATGTCCTTGCGAGAGAGCTTATTTTGTTTAGTTGTCAACATGGCTGCTCCGCATGATTTTTCATTACATTATGCAACGAAGCCTTTGACAAAATGTTACTACCTTTCCATGCGTGTGGGAAGCGCTTATACAGCTGTCTGCATTAATACTTTCACTAGCATTTCAATTATCATTACAATAGTAATTCTGATAGTAATAAAGAATACTTCTTTTCAGAATCATTCTTTGTCCGAGTTACTACAGCATGCACGGGCATTATTTGTAAATTTGTAATCCCTGATAAATTGTGGAATAATTAATTTCTATCTGGTCTCCCATCAGAGAAGGATCTTCAATGTTCCTACCAAACTGATGCGGGCATGCACGAGCATCATTCAACAAACTGCAAATTTGTATGTATGGCCTTCAGGCATCTAAGACTCAGGGGGAAAGGATACCGAAAGGATTTGGCCAGGCCTGAGACTCAGAGGGAAAGAATACCTGAAGGCATTGGTCAGGGTCTAAGTTTAAGATCCTGTCCCGGTATTTGCCTGGTGTGGGTGAGGACAAACCGTGGAAAATCCTCAGTCAGGATAGTTGATCGCTGGGATCACAATCAAGTATTCTACAAATATAATTTAATCCCAGTAGTAAAATGGTTTTTACAAACAGCAATTAAATACAATTGCCTTGAAAAACTCCCGAGTTTATTTTTATTTATGTCCAAAAATTGAGTCGCCCGTCATCATTATATTGGCACTCATAAAGGAAGAAGTTGGCCACGCCTGATATAGGTCTTGCTAACTTGAGAATAGAAAAATAACTTCAATCAAACACAGCTTTCTCCGGTAACATAAATATCAGCACCAAGTTTCAGAGAAGTTTAAAGAATTATTAGCCATTGCAAATGCTAATATTGTGCCGTGTGTATTCAAATATGCAGAAAATAAGGGTATGCTTGCACCAAGTGGCGGCGATTGCCTATTACAATGAACTCCCATTAATAAGAACGTAGGGATATGTCAAATTAAAAATGTGAAAGGTTATTAAAAAGAAAATGGCTACGACCCTGTCTTTTAGTATACAGAATCTTCAAGTATGCTCAGCGCATTCCTCCCATCTATTATTTTGATGTTCGTTTGTAGTTGCTATGGCTCTGAAATACGCAGGATGTTTATATAAATGATTCACGTATAAATCTGCATAAGTAACATGCATTTTCAAAACAAATCGCTGAAATATGCATTTGATCATAATACTAGACAAAACGAGAAAACAAATTTCTAGAAAGTGTCAAGCTTCTTCCAGGTAAGATGGTGCAATACTTTCATTAGCACAAAGAGCCAGATTCTGTTGCGTTAACCCAAAAAATTAAATGGACAATGAAAGAGGAGATATTTCGGTATATGTACGTGTCGAAAAGTGTAACTTACCGCTGGCAAGGAACGTTATTCTCCGCATTTAAAACCACTTCTCTACCATAGAACAAAATCCTCCCCCCACCCTCAAGTGCGTCAGAGGTTCTCTTGCTGGTTCCTTCTCCATTCAATTTCTCGAAGAGTTCTTACAATCCGAAACAAAGCAATGTGACCTGACCGAAGCCCTCACTGTAGGAGGTAACCAGCAGAATCCTATCTTACTCACGGAAATAAATCACTGGACACTAAATATTTGAACAAGGTCTTCAGACCACATCGTCTCATTAGACAAAGAAAAAATTCTCTATGACGTATTTACTCTATGGTTAGATGCTGTTTGGAGAGATCAACCCCACAATTTGCGTGTTGTTTTCTACATATAATACTTTCCACTTCAGGTAAACTTCTCTGTTTGTATATACATACTCAGATAAGTAGATTCACCAAACAAAATAAAATTTTAAAAGTCAATTTCACGTATGTGCAAAGGGAAACATCAGCGTAATTTTTACATTCACACTTATGTGTATGACCTTTTTAAAGCAAAGTCCAAATTCAGTCCAACATTTAAAACATAAACGCAGTGAACTCATAGCCCTCCAAAATCGGATGCACTTATGTTTAATACTTGTACAGAAACCATGGAAGTAATAACAGTTAATTGGAAAATGATAGGTGCCGTTTGATTTAGAATTTAAGTTATTTTTTTCTAAACAATATAAGTTACACAATAAAACAGTTATCATACCTTAATCGATTCTGTCTTCGATTCTTGAAATTGTCTACTATTTGAGACGAATTAATATTGGTGTTGATTGTTTCCAAACAAGTAGTAGGATAGGGCAGGCGCTCCAATACAACCACCGGACTCATAAGATTTATTTCTTTTCTAACTGAAGCTGGCCTTGTTAGACATACGGAACTACTATCCAAATTAGTAATTGCCTTTTTTTCTACCTTTGCCGAAAGATACTTTAAATCTATAGGCGCCACTAGCTCTGAAACTAAAGGCCTTTTTAACTTATTTGAGGGATCCGTCGGTAGAGATTCTGAACCTAGCGTCGATAAGATCTTACACTGTGCTTTCGTACATTCTTTTTCTTTTTTAAAATCACTTAAGGGATCGTATTCCAGCTTAGCATCTGGATTCAAATTAGGTATTTCTGTATTAGTTAAAGAAGTGTCCGAAACCATTGCTTCCACGTCCACACTTCCCGAAATACCTGGATTGGACTCTGTATTCTGAGACATACTTCAACAATGATTATATACTGGTGTCCTCTAAATTAAAAAAAAACGGATAAAGCTGCCCTAAATCACCGAAGGAATATGAAATGTATGAGTTGCCAATACAAATCTATATAATCTTGATCACTGTGTGGCGCAACTTTATTACCATTTTTCTTTCGTATATGTTCTTCCTGAAACGAAAGAAGTAATTATTTAGGTGCCAAATCATCTACAATAGAGTAACAATATTTTTGCTACAATTTATAGTTCCAAACGAAATAATTATTATGCGTCTATGAAAAATTAATACACACTAAACTAAAATTAACACAAAAAATTACAGCCGAGCGGCTGTTAATTTTTCTGTGCTAATTTCAACATTTACCATACACAAGGTTATTTGTGAAAAGTAAAATCATACACTCTACTATTCACACTGTCACTATAAATTCTTTTTCCTATTTAAAGCATTAATACAGTTTCAAACCACCATGAGATATATTAAAATTGCATACGGTCATACTAATACTCGTACCACTAGCGTAGGAATTTGTAGTCATCCGCAAGCAGCATTTTAGGGCCCTTCTAGTAACATGTTCCATACGAAATTTTAGCAAATGTTTCTCGCGTTTATTGGATAGCGCAAAATTCTACTCGTTGCGATATATCACACATGGCGCTGCTAATGAGTGAATCGGAGCCATGTAATCGTGGCATCACAGGGGAATGGAATTAGTGTCGACGTTCAGATAGGGTCAGCGTATCATGCCAGTGAATTGTAAACAAAAAAGAGCATCAGACACTGATTACTTTTTGAGTTCGATAGGACAGTAATGCACCTTCTGCTTGCTGCAACATTCGGTAAGTATATGATGAAGATCTAGTTGATGATGACACGTGTTATGTGATATCAAAAAGTAAGGGAAGGTGTCGAGAGCTCTCAAGATCATATACGGTTTGGACGTCCAGCAGTGTTTTATGAATCGGATCTCGACCAAGCCATACAAAACCAAACGTACAGGAATTAGAAGAAACCTTCCAGGTACTGAGAAAATTGAAAGACGGCTCGTGTCGATGGATATCTCCACAAAGTCCATCATTGGGTTCAACATCCAGTGGGATGGCTAAATTTGCTTCCGAACTTTGCTGTACAAGTATTCATCAACTTGTAGACCGAAACATATTATTATGGATAAAATGGGCAGTCTTGGAAATACAAGATAAATCGAGGGTTGGAACACTAACCTGGCAGTAGTCGCGCGCTCACTTGTGCGTATCAATTTATTTACACTAACAGAAGCGGACTACATTCATGTGACCTATATCTCCCAGGCGATTCTTATATTATCTATGATCAGAAGATCCATATTAACATCAGTGCGCAATTTACTTTGGCAGTGGCGTACGATGTTTATTTTGGTTAGGGTCTTCATAGATCCTGCGCAACCACTAACGTTGCAAGTAATTGCTCTGTTCTTTCGCTTACTACTGCCATGAAAATCTTCATGATCCTTTCCAATCACAATGAAGCATTCCTAACTGATCAGTCGATAAAAACATCAAATATTTTCTTCCCTTTATTGCAACACGAAACTTTAAGTGAATATAACGCCACCACCATATGAGCAAGCTCAAATCTGGCACATGGAATTTCTTCCTGGGAACGTTCTGATAAATCACAGGACCCACTTATGATTTGAAAAGTTGATCTCCATCCATTATGGCATATTTCAAAATAGCCTCCACATTAGCATTTACACCAAAATGTAGGCCTTACACACTGTTCCACATTTGTGTTTTACGATACTTATTTTCCGGTCGGTTTGTGACATATGAGGCTGTATTACGACTTTTAACTCATTGCCAAAAGGAGCAATTTCACAATTCCAAATAATTATTACATAAAATGTGGCATACTATAGTTTAGCATAACCTCTCAACTTAAATATGGTAGTAAAAACCAATTATAAAAATGATTTTTTTTTTCAGAATGTTGAAGAAAATGAGCTATTGACCTCAGAGAGATCTAACGTCAAGGAAAAAAACTTCTCCGAAAATAGAATGTGTAGTTATTTTAGTGGTATTACATGGTTTTCTGTGTTATTAGCAGAAAGGAAAAATAGAAAAATTCATGTCGTTCCGGAAACATCAATACTCGAAACTAAAATATTATTTCATATTTTCCTGAACTGAAACCATTTACAAATAACGCAGAGACGCCCTCAGAATATTTCTCATTATCAACTGAGAAAAAAATTATTAGCTACATTACTTAATGTAGAAACATTTACATAGACAAACTTTCTGCAATTTACTCACGAAAAAGTTACGTCAAGCGAACGGACAATGCTAAGCTAGAGACATCTCTTGGGCTTCGTTTACTGGCAAATGTCGGCTGTTCTAGACACGGAAATGTGAAACATTAGAATTCGTATTTTTCTTCAACGTTAAACAAAAAGGAACGAGAGGGGTAGGGGTTGCTCGTCCTATTTGTTGTTCATTCTGAAATTGCCGTGTGTTGGTGTGTTCACGATGTGCTGGACTGTAGCTGCGATCGTAGCGTGTAAAACTCGTAAAATGGGACGAAAAGGCAAAGACACCACAGAAGCAGAAAGAACGGCAATTATTCGCTTACATAATTAGTGTAAAGCATTCACGCAGATACCTAAAATAGTTACAAGACTAAAGGCAATAATTCAACATAGATAGGGTTGGTGAAAGAAAATCATTGAAGAATGTCCACAGATCTGTTGTTTCTCAGGAAATTAAACAAATATACTGAAAGAACATTGATTTGAAAAGTAAAGGGTTAGCCTAAAATTAGTGCACCAAAATTAGCAGTTACTCTTAGACAAGAGTTAAATATTGATATCTGTGCTAGCACTGT
This sequence comes from Lepisma saccharinum, assembly GCA_022664845.1. NCBI lineage: Eukaryota > Metazoa > Arthropoda > Insecta > Zygentoma > Lepismatidae > Lepisma > Lepisma saccharinum. The sequence goes on along the minus strand of JAGDQP010013170.1, from coordinate 36,185 downwards.
GCGAAATTATATCCAAGCTAACGAGTTACATGGAAGAACAGCCAGTAGAAAATATTTCGTAAGTGAACCAAATAAGAAGATTGCAATTTGCTAACCAGTATATAAACGCGAGCACAAAATATTCGAATCAAGCTGTTTTTACGGACGAAATTAAAATGGACATTTTTGGTTGATCGAAGAGAAAAGGTACGGAGAAAAAATACAGAGCTGGAAAAGCAAAACCTGCAACCTACTGTAAAGCATGGTTGTGGTTCTGTAGTTCTGTAATAGTTTAGGATTGTATGTATGCTTCTGAGATGGGGAATTTGCATTTCATTGATGGGGCGGTGAACCATAAAGCATATATTAACATATTCTCCATACGTCAGTAGATAAAATGGGAATTAAAGACAACTTTGTATTTATGCAGGATAATCATCCAAAGCATAAAGCACACAATACACGATTATGGATTCTTTACAACACACCAAGGTACATGGAAAAGCCCTCAGTCTCCAGATATCAACCCAATTGAATATTTGTGGTCATATCTAAAAAGAAGAGTGCATGCAAGACAAATTTCAATTAAACAAAATTTGAAAAATGCGTTAACAGAATGAGGCAATATTCCGTCATCGTTGACTTCCAAGTTAGTGCAGTCAATGCCTTATCAATTTCGTTCCATCCCAAAATGCAAAGGATACCCTACAAAATATTAAACCCCCATTAAACCACAGAACCTAGGCACAAATAGTGATAATCTGGACTGTATCAATACTTTTTGTTCTTGTATATTTGGCTTCTCTTTACAACCCATTTTTTACTTCATTTTTTCAAAAGAGGGCATTATTATTATTATTATTATTTTTTATAATGAAATTGAGATGAACAGTTCTTTTGTTTCGTTTGATATATTTATTTAATGTAGTTTTTGTTACAATTGTTAAGTGTATCAATACTTTCTGCGCTAACTGTAAGCACAAAATTTTCCTAAAAAATGCGTCATGTGATAATGCCTATATCTGTAACTCAACAAATTTATTGGGTGCTATTCTTATATATTTTTCTCTTCCCTCCCATCTGGTGCTTTCCCAGTGCCCATCACCAGTTCCAATCCTCACCCTTAGCGAAACTTTATATAGTCCTACATAAACTTTTAACGGCCGGGGAAAAAACGGAAATTTAGAAAAACAATGCAGGATTTTTTTTTCCACGAGGCAAAAAAAAAAACTTGTTTTATTGACGATTTTATTTTTTATTTTTTCTCGCCTTTTCATTACCAATATTAATTACTTATCACATTTAATGCATTTGTTGGTTAGAGTTAATACAATTAAATGTTCCTACCTTTAAAAATGTACAAAAAACATTCAATTTACATTAGGAATGCAATATATCTCATTAGCACCCTTGTACATAGAAAAGTTCTGTTTACTTTTGTCCTTTAGGCATCATTGGCCCAGACCGAGAAAACTTACATAATGCATCAAAACTTTGTCAAAGAAAGTCCCATTGCGGATTTTTTTTAAATACATATTTTGAACATAAACTAACATTCTAGCTAACTCATCGATCATAAAATGTTCTCAAGGACTGTTGTCAAAGTATTTTTTTAAAGTAGCACGAAAAATTGAAAACCTTTTTTCCAGCGTTCAATTTTTCAGGTATTTTTAAAACACTAGTCCTACATATAGGATGACATTACCAGTAATGGACCAGTAGTTGACCAATAAGAGAAACAACGGTAATGAGATATATTTTATACAGTACGGTGGAAAACAAAGTACGTTTTATACTTCCGTAAGGTTTTATACCGTGTTCGTAAACGCTATGATATTCTCCATATTAAAGCTTTGCTTTTAAATACATAAGATAAAATTAAATAATAGCTGAGCAAAGCAAATACTTTCTATTTAAAAACTAAAAATACGTAACGGTTTCACCAATTATCAACTTGGCTTCATCAGACACTGTGTCTGATGAAGCTAAGTTGTTAGTTTGTGAATCCGTTACACATTTTTTGTTTTTAAGTAAAAAATGTTTGCTTTGCTCAGCTATTATTTAATTTTATCGTAAATTCGTCTTCCCCTTCCAAAATTACGTAAGCTGTGTAAAATAAAACCGGAAAACTGCGGAGTAGAGAAATAGAGAACGGAAGTTACAAATAATACAATGTATACGTACATATCAACTGAAGCAAGTGTAAAATAATTTATTCTTTTTTTGTTCAAGGAACAATCTACAGTAAATGGAAACGACGATCTACACTGGAACAATCGTAGTTCACAATTGGCTAGTACAACTGGTCGACTCCTGGTAGAACTGCACCTTCAACAATATATTAGTTTTATATTACTCTCTTGTCTTGTAAAATTAAACAAGTAAGAGATGCTTTTTCATTGAATATTCTGCACTTACTCAGCCTTTGTTTCCCTGAAAAATAAGTATATATTTATAATTCTATCTTATTTCGTCAACCATTGGCACGGTCACCCTATCGATGTATTTTACCCTACTGTTTTAAAGGTCGGGAAAAAAACGGAAATTTTCGGAAAAAGAAAACAGGTAAAAAAAATTTTTTCCGCGAAACAAGAATTCACTATCCCAAATATTCACTACTTAACACACCTAATGCATTTGCTGTTTAGGTTTAGTAAAATTAAATGTTCTTACCTTAAAAATGTACAAAAAAACTTTCAATTTGTTGGAAATGCAATGTTAACACTCTTTTACATGAGAGAAAAGTTCTGTTCTCTTAGCTCAGACCGAGAAAACTTGCATAATGCTTCAAAACTTTGTCAGAGGCAGTCCCATTGCGGATTTTTTTCTAAATATATGTTTTGAACTTGAACTAATTCATTGATCATAATGTCTTGAAACCCGTAATAGTAAAAAAAAAAAAAAAAAAAACCTCTTTTCCAAACACGAAAAATTAAAAATAAATGTTTTTCTTGGTTATTTTATCGGCGTTCAACTTATCCTGTTTTCTTACTTCACTATTTTAGCCTGCTTCATGCCTCCAAAGCTTATTTTAATTTATGTTTCAACAGTCCACTCCTTCCTGTAAAATTTACATTTGGAGTAGACAAAGTAAATTTTACCCGAAAATACTTCTCATGTTTTACCAGCGGAGAAGCCAATTGCATAAAGATTTGTTTCTGTTTGTCCCATAGCATTTAGAAAATACCTTCATTTCTGGATTAACCAGCAAGGTGCAGAAAATACTGTTATAACGGGAAATCCCTTGTACACTATGTATAATAAGGCGTTTATAGCGAAGAAAGATGTACTGTCTATGTTTCTTCTTCTAGTGTATACTATGAGGTAGAAGGACCATTGTTGCTATTAATATACAGCCACAATGTATTTGAACAAAAAAAAATAACAGACTACGTCGATGTTTTACGATTTAGTTGGCAAACCTTTCCAAATGAATTTTCAATTTTCGACTTTTCACTCTTGCAAATTATTTTCTAATACCTTTTCTGTACCTTTGTGTTAAAACCTGTGAAATCTAGAATCAAACCACGAGGGCACAAAGACTAATTCGAATTTTCTTCGGCTTTGCTCGTCGTTTGTCGTCACTCACTGTGAGTTCATACCTTAGAAGAATTAAATTTAAATTAGAAATCTCCTTGGCCTTCTCGCCTCGGATCCAAATCTTCTAGATCAGTTGCATCTCAGCTTTCCCCAAAATAATCTCCCTCAAAGCCTCCGAATCTAAACAGACTGGAACTGGATCCATAAAGCATACTTCGTTCGACCTATTAATCGAAACAAAGAACTGTTTTTTTTACTTTTTTTTATCCCTATCTGATCGAGCATCTCGTCACTCACAAGATACACTCGTTTCGACAGTCGGTTTTATTACCATTAGCCTCCTTCGATTTAACCTATGTATCCTGATTTAGGCAAGATTTACTTGTTCAAATCCCGACTCCCGATTAAAGGCAGTCGGGGCAAGTGAACATCCCGATTTCAAAGAAATTAATTATTTATTTTATCGACACAACGTCTACAATAATTGTTACATTTAATGACACACTTAATAAAACATCTATACCCTTCTTCTTTTCCTTATCCAGTTTTTTTTTTTTTTTTTTTTACAATATATTCTGTATTAATTTCTTGTAATGTTCTTCTGAGTTTCCAAATATGTCCAAATTTGTACAATTCTTACCTATATCATTATACGTAGCACTAGTTCTCCATGTAAGTGACACATTTAATATATGTGTACGAGCTTTTCTGTAATAGAATAGACCACTATTTCCCTCCCGCGTTCTGTGGGACGGAACCTCAATAATTATTTTTGCAATTAATTCGGTAAAGTCTATTTTATTGTCCAAAAGTCTGTACAAGAATACCAAGTCGCTTAATGTTCGTCTTTGTTCAAGTTTCTGAAATGAAAAGTAATCCATTAAATTGTTGTAAGATTCGTATTTCGGGTACAAGCCAGTCCATGTGAGAAAACGTAAAAACTTGCTTTGTACGTGTTCGATCTTCTGACAACTTGCTTTCATAGAGGTATTCTATATAAGTCAGCCATCCATATTCAAGTGTGAACCTAACATAAGGATAGTAAAGAGTTTTCAAAGTGCTATCATTTGCAAATTCTTTGGTTCCTTTAACAAGAAATCCTAGGTTTCTATATGCGTCATTGGTTATATTTACCACATGGAGCGGAGAGGTTAGTTTATTACCGAATGTAACAACTAAATCTTTAAATGTATCAATTTTTTTAAGCTTAATACATTGATCGAGGAAGTGAAATCGTAAGTTTTTTCCCGTCTTCTATAGTTCATTTCTTTGCACTTACCAATGTATATTTCAAGTCTCTTCGTAGAACACCAGTACAGTATACTGGGCATTTGTTGAAGCAGTAGACAGTCATCCAAGGACTTTACATTAACAAATATTTTTAAGTCGTCTGCAAACAACAGCTTACGAGAATTTTGAATAATAGTGGTAAGTAGAGGTGTACAACGAGTGGATTTCGAGCGCTCGAAACACAAAAATATGTTTTCGAGAGAGCAGAGTATGATCGAAGAAAATCTGCTCGAACAGATTTGTTCGAACATTTTTGCTCGAAATCCTGGATTCGAGCGCTCGAAAGTCCTGGAATTTCCCCTTCCCCTCCGTTTATCCTGTTAAAAGACGTAATACACAATGTTGCCAACTGTGATACTATTATTCTGATCATAGTATAATTTCAACTTTTTAGCTTTGATACTACAGGTAATTAATTAAGTACTAAAAAACTATTATCGTGATTCCATAGATACTTTAACGCCAACATTTCTGGGAGTTTCAAGAGACGCTGACTATGATTTCGAGCCTAAAAATATTAAAATTGTACTCCAAGACCGCGGCAGAGTGAAACATCATCATTGTAAAAGATAGTCTTTCATTACCAAGACCAAAAATATACAATTTTAAAATCCAAAATGGCGGTAGGGCGAAATGTCACAATTGTTAAAAATCATCAGAATTTCGTGAAATTTTATATGTGGGGGTTTAAAGAAGCCCTGAGTCCATTACCGAGGGCAAAAATATACATTTTTGAAGTCCAAGGTGGCGCCAGCGCTGAATGTTACAATCGTTAAAAATCATCAGAATTTCGTGAAATTTTATATGTGGGGGCTTGAAGGAGCCCTGAGTCCATTTCCGTGGCCAGAAATATAAAATTTTTAAATCCAAGATGGCGACCGTCCGAAATATCATAATTGCTAGTCATCAGTTTTTCGTTAAATTTCATATGTGGAACTTTGAAGCGGTGCTGAATTCAATTCCGAAAGTAAAATTGTTGAATTTTGCGAAATGTCAAAGTTGTTAAAAAGCAGATATTCGATTCCGTTGTCAATGAGAAACCGGAAATGGCGGCAGTTTGGAATGTGATAAAATGTTAAAAATTATCAGATTTTGTAAAATTTTATAAGTGGGTGTTCCGAAAGACGCTGATTACGAATCCGAGCCCAAATATATTGAATTTTCAAATCGAAGATGTAGTTTGCGTGAAATATTCTGATTGTTAAAAACATTTGAATTTCGTGAAAATTTATATTTGGGGTTTTCATGGGAAGCAAATTACAAGTGTGAGACCAAAAATATTAAAATGTGAAATCAAAAATGGTTGTAGTGCAAAATGTCATAATCTCTAGAAATTATCCGATTTTTGAGAAATTTCATATCCGGGGCTTTCAAGGGGCCGTAAGTTTGATCACAAGGCTAAAGTGTTTGAATTAGAAAATGAAGATGGTGGCAGCGCAAAATATTGAAATTGTTAAAAATAATCTATTTTCGTGGAACATTTCCCGGGATTCCCGAGATTTCTGGGTTGGATTCCTAGACTAAAATGTTGAAATTAGAAATTCATTCCAGTAGGACACAGACGCGTTTTCAATGTTATTTTTTGTTTTAATTCGTTGATTAACAGTTATTGGTTAAAAAGTACATTTAATTTTAATCATATTTCAACAAATGTTTGATACCCCAATAACACATGCAGGTTGGTCGGTTATGGGACTCATATCTTCCACATCGTAAATACGGACGAAAGAGGGGGGCCGTCGATCGATGTGGGATCGACATCGATTATCGGTATCACTAATTTACCTATTTTCTAAAACTATATTTTGCAAAGGATAAATCCATTTTTACAAACCTTTTTGTACATAATGAATAAATTAAAATTAAAAATATAGCATTCGTCATGGTATTATATTGATCCATGTCGTTAACCGATATCTATATTGATCAATGTCGGTCCATATGGGCAAACCGATGTTTATTCAAGCAATGGTATATTCCTCTGGTGATAAAGTATAAAACTTCATGCGGTTGTCAACACGCGGCCAGCTTTGTTTGGTGACAAAAGAGTTGTTCGAAATTTAAGCATGTTAAAGTGCAGAAATAACATGTCCTTCCACGAGAAGGACTCAAAAAATAAACTGTTTAAGTTGATTGTGTTTTTCCCAAGGATTCTTTTACCACTGTAAGTAAATAGACGAACCAACAAGATTTATAGTAATATTAAGCTGATTATCGTACGTCGTCAGAACTGGGAGACATTTTGCACTTTTGTTTCGTTTGTACGGTGGAAACTAGCGTATTTTCTCAAGCCCATTTGGTTGTTGAGATATTTTGAGATTTGAGATAATTTGATAAACTCTCGTATATATGGGCCAAAATTTTGGTTTCGGACGTACTCTATGTTCTTCGTTTTATCAAATTAGTAAATTGTGCAAAATTCTATTGAGATATATTGAAAATTGTGGATTTGAGATATTTTGACCAACCCTCGTATATATGGTTCAAAATTTTTGTTTCGAGCGTAATCTATGTTCTAGGTCTTGCCAAATTAGTAAATTGTGCAAAGTTCGTTGAGATGTTTTGAAAATTGTGAATTTGCGATATTTTCACCAACCTTCGTATATATGTGCATTTTTTTGCTTCAGGCGTACTCCATGTTCTTCGTCTTGTGAAATTATTAAGTTGGGCAAAGTTTTGTTGATATATGATGAAAATTGTGGATTTGCAAATTTTGACCAACCCTCGTATATATGGATTAGATGTTTTGTTTCAGACGTACTCTATATTCTTCATCTTGTCAAATTACAAAGTTGTGCGAAGTTTTGTTGAGATATGTTGAAACTGTGGATTTGCGATATCTTAACCAACCCTCTAATATATGGGTCATTTTTTTGTTTCGGGCGTACTCTACGTTCTTCGTCTTGTGAAATTACTGAGTTGTGCGAAGTTTTGTTTAGATATGTTGAAAATTGTGAATTTGCAATATTTTGACCAACCCTCGTATATATGAGTCAAATTTTTATTTCGGGCGTACTCTATGTTCTTCATCTTGTTAAATTACTAACTTGTGCAAAGTTTTGTTAAGACATGTCGAAAGTTGTGGATTTGAGATATTTTGATCAATCCTCGTATATGTGGGTCAAATTTTTTGTTTTCGACGTACTCTGTTCTTTGTCCTGTCAAATTGTAAAACTGTGTAGTTTTGTTGAGATATGTTGAAAATGGTGAATTTGCGATATTTTGACCAACCCTCGTATATATGAGTCAAATTTTGATTTCGGACGTAGTCTTATGTTCTTCGTCTTATTATACTAGGAAGATATAAAGAGTTTTGTTGAGATTCGTTGAAAATTGTGGATTTTGGATATTTTGACCAAACCTCGCATATATGGGTTAAAATTTTTGTTTTGGGCGTACCCTTGTTCTTCATCTTGTCAAATTACTAACTTGTGCAAAGTTTTGTTGAGATATGTTGAACATTGTGGATTTGAGATATTTTGGCCAACCCTCGTATATATGGGTCAAATTTTGGTTTCAGACGTACTCTATGTTCTTCGTCTTGTCAAATTACTAAGTTCTGCGAAGTTTCGTTGAAAATTGTGAATTTACCTTATTTTGACTAATTCTCGTATATAGTTCGAGGTTCAAAATCGAGGTTTCGTATATAGTCTATCCCAGTTCAAATGTTTTTGTTAGATAACCCATTATTATTATTAGGTTAGTTGGCAACACTGAACCTCAAATAACCAGTTACAGGAAGATAAAGACAAGAATGTAATCTGATGACGTAATTCGAGCAGGCACTCCGCTCGAACAGTTCGAGCGCTCGAAACCTATTCACGCTCGAAGTTGCTCGAAGTGGATTTTTGCCAGTTCTCCCACGTTTCGAGCGTGACTGCTTTGGGCTTCGGATTTCGAGCGCTCGAAATCCGCTCGTTGCACAGCTCTAGTGGTAAGTCATTAATAAATAATGAAAACAAGAGGACCAAGATTAGATCCCTGAGGAACATCGGAACCGACATAAAAGTAATTGGTTGTATATTCTATATATAGAACGAATTATCTATGGTTGCTTAAATAAGATTTAAAGAATTGGTTCTTAAAGAATTGGACTCAACTGAATGGGGAAAGCTTTTGAATTAGTATATTATGGCCTACAGTATTAAATGCTTTTTTGAAATCCGTGTATACAACATCTACTTGTTCTTTATTGTCGAAGGCGGAAGCAATGAAATTTGTAATTATAGCCAGATTAGTTACAGTAGGTCTCTTCTGTAAAAAGACATGTTGATAAATTGATAGTACCGGCTTAACATGCTGCATGACCTGATCATAAATGACACTTTCAAATACTTAAGCAACCGTTAACAATATGGCTACTGGACGATAGTTGTCCACTTACTTTTTATTGCCTGCTTTCGACACTGGGCATATAATTGATTATTTCTACATATCCGGAAAGACACTTGTTATTATTGATGAGTTACAAAAAGTATATAGCGGTTCTTTAAAATTATCACGACAACCCTTCACAATATAAGCTGATATATTATCAGGCCCAACTGCCTTATTCGGTGCCGGTTTTCTTATGGCTTATTGAATGTCACTTATGTATACTTATTTCTAAGACGTGGAGTAAGTTCTGACATTCCTCCTGCGAGTGGTCTTCATCAAGTAAATTGTCAGTCGTTTTAGTTGAAGAAGATTTGTTGTAAATAGATTGGAAATGCTGAGCAAAAGCAGTGGATACCTCATCATTTCCAGTCAGGTTCTGCCCCTCGTATAGCATGGGTATTGGAGAAAGTTGGCGTGATTTACTTTTAATATAGTACCAGAAGTGCTGTGGGTCTTGTGTTATATTGTTTTCAACGTTAGAAATAAACGCATTATGTGTTGTTTCAATTCCCTGTTTCACTTCCTTACGTAGTTTGCAGTACTCGTTATAGTGGGATTGATGATCAGTCGTTCCCTTTTCCTTTAGCCATTTAACGCGATGATGTCATTTCATTTTTTAAGGAATATTTAAAATAAATTAATCTTAATTTATTATTTTCTAATTTTTTTAGATATATTGACTCAATTACAAAGCAATAATTTGAGGTAAGAAGCTTCCCGCCCCGAAAGTCCCGAATTACTTTGTCGAACGAGGTGTTTATTCGAAGGATGGATACACTGAGTACAGTACTTTCAATGTCTCTCGCACGCTTGTTTTCTACCCAGCAATCGGTTCAGTAAAAAAAATTGACCACGCTGGAGTGGTCGTTGCTCTCGCAGACTCGCAGCCTAAGCTGTTTAATTATAACAACTACAAACAATAGCAGTGTTTGTAACTTTCTACATTCTACAATGATTGAATGTTGTTGTATTTGCATTTTACAGTTTTATCAAGGTTTCTAAGAATTGGTTAATCTTCAGACAATTGAACTACTGAAGTGTTCGTGCGAAAAATGAAACAAAAGTTCGACTAAATTTATTATTGACTGATGCAAAGCATATTCATGGTTAATTGATTTATTTATTTATTTATTTTCTTTACATATTATTACAATAAAATTTAATATAAAATCGACCCCAATGAGCACTAGCTCACACTAAGGGGCAATATACGTGTTGATAAAGAAAAGACCTAAAATGTACATAAATTTGTATATTCCTCACCAGAATGTCAAGGAAGTTAGGCTAACTTCTATACATGTTCCAGGAAAATTTCTTTACCACATTTTTAAATCTACTTTCTGATCTTATATCCTTTATGTGGTTCGGAAAATTGTTATAAGTTTTAATTAGATTCTACTTAACTTCATTTATACCATAAGTTGTTGTATTCTTAGAATCAATGCTTATTTGGTTCATCTGTCTTGTATTATATATATGCACTTGTTTTCGCTTTACTAATAAAAGATTGCTATGACTAAGTCCCGATATTGCTTTATGAACATAGATACAGGAAAAAAAACCTTTAACAGCATTTCAAACGGAACAATATTTGTCTCACAAAACAATTCCTTATTTGGATAGTATAGAGGATAGCCATACATTACTCTTATCGCTTTCTTTTGAAGCATTATAAGTTTTTGTAATTTAGTTTTATTTGTATGACCCCAAATTGTACATAAATATAACAAATTACTTTTGTATATACGAATTATAAGCAAGATTTTAAAGATTTATGGACAAAACATTTTAAAACGATTTAATATTCCAACTACCGAAGCTACCCTTTTTTCTAAATCATAAATATGAGATAAATAGATGTTGATCTATTTTCAATCCCAGATAATTTGTACATTCAGCTCTTTTCACAATTATATTTTCTGATTTAATTTTATCTGGCAGTTCTATCTTTGCTAAAGGTTTATGAAATATTATAATGTTTGACTTTTCAGAATTTAACGACAAAGAGTAAACACACAACCAATTAAAGAAGATAGATATATCTTTCTCCATGTTTGCCTTCAATTGCTCAACTGAATCTGCAGTATAAAATACAGCACAATCATCAACAAATAGTACAATTTTTCCTCTTAACCGTAAGAGATGTATATCATTCACGTACCCTAAAATAGCAACGGACCCAAAACAGATCCCTGAGGTACACCATAGTCAATTTTTAAATCACCACTTTCCTTGCCATTTGCTACTACAAACTGAAGCCTATTCGATATATAGCTTCTAAACCAATCGAGAAATATTCCTCTAAATCCTATATTCTCATTTTTTTTAACAACGTTACATGATCAATAGTATCAAAGGCTTTTTCCAAATCAATAAAAAGTCCAGCTGCTATTTTTTTGTTATCCAAAGTTTCCCGTATTTCTACTATTATATCAGTCACTGCCATTACAGCCTCAGATTTTTTTCCTAAAACCATATTGATATTCATAAACATAATTAATAGAATTAAGGTATTTTAACATATATATATTTTTCCATTATTTTGCTATAGAACTGGTTATACAAATTGGTCTATAATTGTTAGGATTTAGTTTGTCACCACCTTTATAAATTGGTATCACCTTAACTATCTTACACAATTGCGGAAATGATCCCATAGAAATGGAAGAATTAATAATATTGCATAAACTTTCACTAATGAAATGTTTACACTTGATTAATAATTCATTATGCAATCCATCCCTTGTATCTATTCCTCTTTTTTTTCAAGGTACATATAACTTGAATAATTTCTTGTGGAGTAACTGCTGTAAGAAAGAATGTTATATTCTGGGATAAGCTATTAGATGCATATTGTATATTTAACCCTTGTGGTACTTTAGAAGCAAGTTCTTTTCCAATATTTACAAAATGACTATTTAATGCACTAGGTATTTCATCATTGCCCAGCACAAACCTACCTATTTTGACTTAAATATTTGCTGCCTTCCTCTCATAGTTCTTATTTGTTAATAGCTCATTAACTATTCCCTAGAATCTCCGACTATCATTTGATGTATCCTGCACTTTTTTTATTATAGTAATTATTTTTTTGTTGTCCTCTGTTATTTGTGATCATATTTCTTAGTCTTTTATATTCAATACTTAAATTTACATTATTTGGACATCTTTTAATAGAGAATAATATTTATCTCTTTTCTTTATTAATTTTAACAAGTCCTCATTTTTTATTGGTGACTTACTTCGATACTTTCTTTATTTATATTTTGAGTTTCTAATGCTTTATAGCTTGATATTTCAATTCCTTGACGTAAATAATTAATTAACTTATTATGTTGCTCATCAATATTGCTGTCATTCAGTAACAAATTTGTGTTTTTATAATAATTATTAATGATTTGGTAATTATTTTTTGCAAAATCAAACACTTCATTTTTCATATGTTTGTGATAGGAGGTTATTTTTTGATAATTCATATTGCATAATAATAAATTATGATCACTAATATCTGCAAGTATATTATTTACCTCGATCTTTTCGTTTAATCTATTAACTAAAACATGGTCTATCAAATTTTAATTGTGTCAGTTATGCTAGTTGAGTATTTTATAGTAACTTGAAACAAACCATTACTATTACAAAATAGACAATAACTTGCTGTTTCCGTATCTTTTGAATTCAACGTATCAATATTAACAGCACCAATCACTAACAGAGAGTTACTTTTGCAATTAACAATTAATTTATCCATTTCTTCCAAAAATCAGCAGTATAATGTCTCTGTGGATACTCCAATAATCGTTAAGACTCTTGCTTGTTGACTAATTTGAATAGCTAAGGCACTGTAAGCTTTATCAATTATATTTAATTACCTACTAATCAGATCATATCTAACATAAGTAGCTATACCACCACCTCGGTTATAATACCTACAAACACTATATTTTTCATAAGATTGTATATTGTAAAATTGAATATCTTCAGAATATAACCAAATCTCAGCAACTACTATAACATCAATTCTATGCAATCTATGTAAGAGTAATTCTATTTCACTAAGATTATTTCCCATACTTCTGGCATTAATATATAAAATAGAAAACATTTCTCTACTCTTGGAATAATAACCATACTAATAATAATCTTCTATATTTTTATAATAAAATTCATACACATTTGAACGTAGATCTAAATCAATTTGTCTACTGTCCATAATGATTACAGTTTAAATTCTAACCCAACAGTGTCATTTAAATTTCTTAATATCATCCTCTGTTCTGACCCATATACTTGTAGTTTCATCTATTTCCCTTAAAAATACTTTACCATCTCTCACCCTTACCATCTCTCTTATTATTGCGTTCCTTAGACCAATACATTGTACTCATTTGCACATTTGGTATAGAACATGTCCATAATAAGAATATATAAAAAATTCAGAAAATACATAGAATGCAAAGAATACATAGAGAATTAAGTTTTGTAGCAATACTTCGACATATATATGACACACATTCACTTTCATTATCACCTGTTGGTTTTTTTCTTTATAATAGTTAGTCCTGCAAGTATTCATCAACTATATAGTAAGTTTTGTTTGTAAACATTTTCTTAACTTCACAACAAAATATATTGATATTCTTAATGTTTTTTTTAAGTTTGTGGCAATTTATTGTATAAGGCTATACTGGGTGTGGAGCGTAGCCATCAACGCTACCTTTTTTTAGCTTTAACACCTCGCATATGTAAAAAAATTGAACTGTTAGCAAGTTTAATTGCTTGAAAAA
>JAGDQP010013170.1:0-17212 GCA_022664845.1 Lepisma saccharinum | reverse complement strand
TAAGCCATAGAGTTAGAGAGCAGCACTGACGTTATCTTGCAGTTCGGAAGCATTACTGCCTTTAACTAAGATATTGGTATCATCAGCGTACGAGATCATAGTCCCCTGGTCAATATTTGATGGAAGATCATTTATGTATGTGAGGAAAAGTAACGGGCCCAGGACCGATCCTTGAGGAACACCTAAATTGACAAGGGAGGGTTTGGATTATATTTTTTGTTTAAGCATGTTTTGATCCGTGTATGTGAGCTCAACATATTGATGTCGATTTTCTAAATATCATGAAAACCTCTTTTAGTAGTTCCCCGTATCCAATAGGAAGACAATTTCGATAAAAGTAGTGAATGATTAACACAATCGAAGGCTTTGCTTAAATCACAACATATTAAAAATGAATATGATTTATTGTCAAAAACAGGTACTAGTCCCTCTATGTAATTTGAGATAGCACTAGTAGTAGATCTATTTTTAGGAATCCATGTTGTAAGTTAGAAATCATTTTGTTTTGTTCCAGATGAGATAGTAGTCTGTTTTTCATAATACTTTCGATAATTTTGAAAAATTTAGATGAGAGTGATATGGGTTGATAATTTTTCACAATTACGTTTATCATCTTTTTTTATGTAGTGATCTAATTAGTGACCACTTTAAATTTTCTGGAAATTGCCCATGATTAAATGATGCAATAATCTAATCAGACAGTGGCGTAGCAATAGCATGTATACATCTCTTTATTATAAACTCAGGTATTTCATCAGGCCCTGCAGAATTACGGTTTTTAAATATCTTTACGATAGCGATTATTTCATACGGATTTGTGGGTGTAAGAAAGAAGGAATTTGATACATACAACATTGGAAAGGGGTCGTCTAAAAACTTCGCAGCATTTGGCCCTGCATTAAGGAGTTTATCTACAACATTGACGAAGTAAGAGTTGAATATCTCTGCAGTTGTATGTGGGTCATTGCAGATCTGATTATTTTCGATTTTAAGTTGCCTGAAGCTGTATTGTTCATATTGGTTTCCTGTTTTATCAAATTCCACGCCATTTTGTTTTATTATCTGCTTTATTTATCAGGTTGTTATAATAGGAACTTTTTGCTTGCTTTATGACCTTTCTATAAATCTTTTTGTAATTTTCAAAATTGTATGTCAGTAGTTTGCTTATTAAATTGAGGGTTTTCATTTCTTGACTTGATCTTCTAATACCATTTGTGATCCATTTATTTCTTCTTTTATGGTTTACTCGTACGGTTATATGTGGGAAACAGTGGTAGAACAGTAATTTAAATTTAGTTAGGAACGTTTAAGCATTTCATCAACTGAAATATACTCAGTTGTAAATATGCTTGACCAGTCTTCTATTTCTAAGCACTCAATAAAACTGTAAATATTTTTTGCCCTCCTCCAGAGAACTCTTCTCGCGTTTCTCTATCTTCTTGTTTCACCTTCTTTCCTCTCCTCTACACATTCCGATTCGCGGTAAATGTCTCCGAAGGACAGAAATCGTAGCATCCACACCCGCGACAGATGCTTTAGTTGCATGTAGCATGTGCATGCGGAGATCGCCGGTAGAAGTTAGAGAGAGGCCATTCCTCAGGACCCTGACAGTCAAAACTTATCTTGCTTCTTAAAATAATGTTCCACGCCTGGTATAGTGTGTAACTAATGTTCCTCAGGTTTGTGAATTCACATGCGTGGCTAACACATGAGTTTCCTTCGTACCTGTATTTCTTATGATTCTGTTCTAATATCTGTCAGTTTTTGCTCTGACACTGCTTCTTCAAAAGTTATTCTCTGGTTTGTGCTTAAACAATGTTTTGCTATAAATGAAACTTTCACGACCATTTTGCATCATTGATAATTGTACTCAGATTTTGCACCATGTATATTTTTACAAAGTCTTCACAATCGCCCCATCGACCTATTTGGCGATATCATCAAAGATGTTATGAATCAGATATGAAAATTGTTATTATTCACAGAAGACATATTCCGAACATAATTGAATCAAAGAAGCAGTTTGATTTATTTTTAAGAGCCTGGTCCTTCCTTTCTGTGAAGAGTAAGTTCAGCGTTGGAATAAATGCTTTAATATTACAGAGCATCATGTTGAAATATAGTTCGAGGGTGTAGCTATGCAGCGTCATAAAATGTTCATCTCTCGATATTGTTTTAGAAAGTTTAAGATTCGCGAAAGTTATCCCACGGTAATAGCTTTCGTATGTAGATCTTACAATGCACAGTTGTTGTCAGCTTTACAAGTAGATCTTGGTTAGTTCAACTGTTTTCCTGGGGGCAACAGAAATGTTAAAATCATGGAACTTGATGGGAATGAATGCGTTGAGCAGAAATCAGTGCTTAATTGTAGTAACTCCTATTCATGTGTTTTTCGTCATCCTTTTTATATAAATATCCTTGCCAATAAGAATTTGAATGAGTAAACAGGAAAGCACATACTTCAAGCATAAAGTATCATATGTTGGAAACTAAAAAAGATGGCGGATATCAATCAGAAGAGTGGACAGTGTTGCCAGTGAAAACGCTCATCCGAGCCCTAACCGCATGTACGAATGTGTGCAGTAGGTGAACAGTGAACTGCTAGTCTGAGTGTTATTGAAAAAAAAATGTGTGTTTATTAAAACCTCTATTTATTAGTGAGATCTACATTTTATCTACTCCCCTGTATCAAGATATAATTTTGGCTTATATTTATAGTGATGTTATCGAATAAACCCAGCTACCTTCATCTTGTGCGGTAAAATAACTTTTGTGACGTGTAAAATATTTGTCTATAGTTTTTGGTGGAACTGAAATGAGAAAAATATTATTGTTTTTGTAAACTTTATTTAATCTATTAATAATGGTGGGAAAGGATGGGAAAGTGATCCATTTTCGGTTCTGGGCAGTTTTGTGGCGAGGTTTTCTTTGGCGGGGGGGGGGGACTGTCGATTTTTAGCTTTTTCAGACCAGTATAACATGCGAACGTGATAGCCAGTACACAGATCAAACCAAACGCAACCTCGGAGTCAAGCTCAATAAACATACTAGGAACGCACAAGAGAAGAATCCAGTATAAGGACTTCCCCAGGAGCTAAAAAAACACACATCACAACATAAAAGATACTTCCGTACTACATAAATCCAAATACCATATCGAAAGAATAAATTCTGAAAGCACATATATCTATAAATATAAGCAAAATTAAATCTGGATACAGGACGTAGATAAAATCTGGATCCCACGTGTAAATAGAAGTGTTATTAAACAAACAATATATATTTCTATATTTTTATTAACACTCACAATAGCAGTTCACTGTTCACTCACCACACACATTGGTTCATGCGATTAGCGCTCGGTTGACATTGGTAATACTGTCCACTTTGCCGACTGACTTCTGCCATCTTGGATGTTTACATTTTAGCACAGTACTTGTAGTGAGGATTAAGATAGTAAACACGACGGAAGTCGTCGTCACCTACGACGTCATAGTGACAAATTCTGACGCTACCCACTGTAAATACAATGACGAAACCGAAATTTCCTAACTCGGCTTCGTGGCCGAATGGTCAAGACGTTCGCTTCTTGAGTGAAAGGTCCCGGGCTCAAACCCCTCTTGGATCAACACTCTTTCTTTTTTTTCTTTCGAAATATATTTTCATATTTATTATTAATAATTACTTTTTTCATTTTTCGTACATTATCTTAAATTAGTGACCATGGGAAAGTGGAGGTTAGGTAAGGTTAGGTGCGGTCATGTATTTTTACATTTTCCTTTCTCAAATTCGTAGCGCGAGACGTTCTTCGACTTCCGCCCTATTTACTATTTTAATCCCCATGTCAGTACTCGAAGCTATCATCCTCTTTCCCTAACCTTATCTTCCATTACACCTGATGATGCGAATAGCTTTTACCGAGAAACCGGTAGTGTTTTACGTTGTGCGAATCAGTGCCATTTGATTTGATTTGATTTGATTTATTGCGTTCCTTAGACCAATACATTGTACTCATTTGCACATATGGTATAGAACATGTCCATAATAAGAATACATAATTAAAAAAACATACATAGAATACAAAGAATACATAGAAAATTAAGTTTTGTAGCAATACTTCGACATATATATGACATATAATCACTTTCATTATCACCTGTTTTCTTTTCCCTTATAATATTTAGTCTTGCAAGTATTCATCAACTGTATAGTAAGTTTTTTATGTCAACATTTTCTTAAGTTTTAAAGTTTGTGGCATGTTATTGTATAGGGCTATACTGAAGTAATGCGGTGATCTATCGAAAATTTTTGTTCTGTGGGACATTTGTCTAAGATTATTTTTCATTCTTGTATTGTGTCTATGTATATCGGAGTGTGTAGTGTAGCCATCAAGGTTACTTTTTATCAGCATTAACACCTTGTATATGTACAAACATGGAACTGTTAGCAAATTTAATTGCTTGAAAAAATTTTCTGCAGCTCGCACGTAAATGTGTGTGTGTAATGATTCGAATAACTTTTCTTTGTAGTCTAAAAACTGTCAATAGCTCACCTGAGGATCCCTAACAGAGAATATCATATTTTGCCCTCGAATAAAATGTACCATAATATAAGGATATCAATGCCTTTTTATTTAGAACAGTTGAGAGGGATCTTATTATAAGGATATTACATGATAGGGTACGACATAGATTTGTTATATGAGTTTTCCAATTTAGTTTGTCGTCAATATATACCCCTAAAAACTTAGTACTTGTGACACATTCTGTGGTGGTATTACTTATGGCTAATTTCGGATAAGCTGGGAAAGCAGTATACGAAGGAAAAAAAAAAAGACAATTAGTTTTATAGGCATTTAGGATTAAATTATTATGATAGAACCATTTTTCAAGTTTATTGGAAGCAGCATTTATGTTATCCTGCAGTTCTGAATCATTACTGCCTTTAATTAAGATACTGGTATCATCAACGTACAAGACCATAGTCCCCTGGTCAATATTTGATGGAAGATCATTTATGTATGTGAGGAAAAGTAACGGACCCAGAACCGATCCTTGAGGAACAACTAAATTGACAAGGGAGGGTTTGGATTATATTTTTGTTTATGCATGTTTTGATCAGTGTATGTGAGTTCAACATAGATGTCGATTTTTTAAATATGATGAAAACCATTCATTAGTAGTTCCCCGTACCCCGTGGGAAGACAATTTCGATAAAAGTAGTGAATGATTAACACAATCGAAGGCTTTGCTTAAATCACAACATATTGAAAATGGATATGATTTATTGTCAATAGCAGATACTATTTCTTGTATGTCATTTAAGATAACAGTAGTAGTAGATCTATTTTTTAGAAATCCATGTTAGAAATAGTTTTGTTTTGTTCCAGGTGAAATAATAGTCTTTTTTTTTATAATACTTTCGATAATTTTGGAAAATTTAGATGAGAGTGATATGGGTTGATAATTTTCACAATTACGTTTATCCCTTTTTTATGTAGTGGTCTAATTAGTGACCACTTTAAATTTTCTGGAAATTGCCCATTATTAAATGATTCATTAATTATATCAGACAGTGACGTAGCAATAGCATGTATACATCTCTTTATTATAAACTCAGGTATTTCATCAGGCCCTGCAGAATTACGGTTTTTAAATTTCTTTACAATAGCATTTATTTCATACGGATCTGTTGGTGTAAGAAAGAAGAAATTTGAAACATGTAGTATTGGATGGGGTTCGTCTAAAAACTTTGCAGCATTTGGCCCTGCATTAAGGAGTTTATCTACAACATTGTTGAAGAAAGAGTTGTATGTGGGTCATTGCAGATCTGATTATTTTCGATTTTAAGTTCTATATTTCCTGAAGCTTTATTGTTCATATTGGTTTCCTGTTTTATCAAGTTCTACGCCATTTTTGTTTTATTATCTGCTTTATTTAGCAGGTTGTTATAATAGAAACTTTTTGCATGCTTTATGACCTTTCTATAAATCTTCTTGTAATTTTTAAAATACTCAATAAATTTTATGTCAGTAGTTTGTTTGTTTATTAAATTGAGGGTTTTTATTTTTTGACATGATCTTCTAATGCCATTTGTGATCCATTTATTTCTCGTTTTATGGTTTACTCGTACGGTTATATCTGGGAAACATTGGTCGAACAGTAATTTAAATTTAGTTAGGAACAGTTTAAACATTTCATCAACTGAAATAAACTGAGCTGCAAATATTCTTGACCAGTCTTGTTTCTAAGCACTCAATAAAACTGTGAATATTTTTTTCTCTGAAATCTCTTTTTTTTATTTTCACAGTATGACTTTTTGAAGTAAAAAAAATTTGAATCGTGATAACTTCTCCTAAATGGCTGCTAAGTCCGAAATTTAATATTTCAGATGTGTATATATTTGGTTTGATGTTCGTGATAATATTGTCAATTGTTGAACACGATGTTTTTGTGAAGTGTGTGGGTGATATTATTGTCGCGGTTAAATTAAAAGAACTTAGGAGATTCAAAAACATTTCGCGTTTTTTGCTTGGTGTTTGTAAATCTATGTTAAAATCACCTCATATTATAATTGAGGGGTATTTCCGACTTAATTTATTTAATAACAGTTCCGTATTACGTAGAAAAAAATGGAGGTCTGAGTCAGGAGTACGATAGATAACTAATACGGTTAAATTTACTTCAGAGCCTTCTATAATAGTTGCAGTGTATTCAAAAGTTTCTCAACACATTCTATGTTATCTATTAACTTGCACTGCATAGTTTTGATGTGGTTTTTTACAAATACACAAACGCCTTCAATTTTTATATTACTTCTACAATATTTTGCTACAATTTTATATCCATTAATAACAAATAACTCATTTTCTGCCAACCAGTGTTCAGATAAACAAAGGATTTCAACTGGCGTTGTTTCCGTAATTACCTCAAGTACAATTTGTTTGTTTCTTAAGGATTGAATATTTTGGTGAACCACTAATTGTTTCTGTACCTTGTGTTCTTGTTATTACCACATCATGCTTGGGTATAAAAAATCATCATTGAAATATCTTGGTGGTTTCCTTATTCTAGTACTTCTTCCTAACGAAGTAAGTGTCGATTTATCATTTCCTGAATTTAAGGGATTAATTGCCCAATTATTATTAATGTTTTCATTACCTACAACACCTTCGAATGATTTTTCGCTATTATTGCTATTTACATAATTTTGACTCTCAGCTAAAGATTTGTACAAATCAGGATTTAGCCCCTGGAGATGTCCAGATACAACCGGCTGCGATATAGCATAAGCACTGGGAAAGGTTGCTGCCTCCAATGTAAGAACATGAATGATCTATCTTCACGTGCATTGAACTCTGATAACCTACTGATACTACGAGATTGTGCATCATGAGTATGGCTAGCTATACTTGGTATAAATGATACAAAATTAGTAGAACTCAGTTTCATTCATCTTATCTGGGAAAATATTTTCCTCCAGCTGAGAGAAGAAAGAACTGTGTTGCCAATATCATGAATATCATTCACTTTTTTGACATGAATGAACATTAGTTACTTAGTAAATTTAAGTTAATGAAGCAAACGTTTATCCTGAAATTGGAGAGGAAAACAAATTTATTCCAAAGTGGGTGCGTAAAAACTGGTAACTGATAGAATAAAGAATTCCTACATGACAACATAAGACCTGTGAAGTAGCTGTTGTGAATCATATAAACATCTCCCTCAGATTAGTCAAGATATAAAAGCAGCTTCAGCACTGGACTTTAGTATAGTTTCGAGTTCTACGTGCGGCTGTAGGAATTTCACCAATTTCAATTAAACATTTCTGAATTATCATTTTGAACATCTGTATCTATTCCTTTAGTCTGACCTATACATTATGTTAAATGATATTTATGTATACTTAAACTCGCACATAACTTCAAAGTTAACAACAAGTGAGTCTAAAACAGAAGCAAACATTCAGTGAGTGGTGGTTTGCATATTATTACTTGGCACAGAGAAGAAAGCTAAGTAGAGGGTAGACATGGATTTAGATTCGGGAGACGGATCGACTGCCCCAGTACAATAGAGCAGAGTCAACTTGACGCCGGTTCTCGATTAATCTTCCCTGCTGAATTGAGATTTACTTGCGTCTTATTGGTTGGCCTATGCCTGGGCGTGTGAAAGCAAAGAATGGATGAAGATCTAGCTAAGGAATATAGGAGGAAGATTGGAATATTTTAAATATGGTATTGTACGGAACGTGATGTTTAGTTGTTGTTTTTTAAATCAATTTCACCTTCCAAGTGATCATGGCTTCTGCTGGCTTCAATTTCGGGTCACTAGAAGTAGATCCGTCTCCCATATCGAAATTCATGGAGGGTAGAGAAAGATGGATCCCTTTGAACCCTTTTATTTTCCAAAAACCGAGAAAAGTGTGATTGGTAGGCTTATGGGAAAGTTACTCCACGTCCACGGGTCATGATGTTATCACATCACTTACCCTGTAAACCGTCTATGACCACTCATTTGTACAATCAACTCTTTCGAATTGGAATCCATTCTCAAGGAATTCAAACAAAGTTTGGGTATTAATAGCAGGTAAGAGAATGGAAAACTTCAACTTGAAGCTTATTTACTTTGTTTTCAGGTGGTCTATATTGTCCATCCGACAAGGAAGTGGAAAGACTAATGCCGGGGGACAATATAGCCACATTGCGAAGATGGAAGGTTACAGCTACTTTTACCTTTACTTTTTTTAGTGAATTTGTTCTCAGGTTAAATTCTATATTTTCAACCAGTTTAAACAAAGAAAAAATATTACAAAATAGTAGTGGTCGGTGCAATTTGCAATTGTCTACAGCGGTTCCACGCAATTTGACTTCCTGCTTCCTTACCAGATGGACAATACGGACCATGGTGAAAGAAAGGTAATACCTGTTAATATCGAAACCATTTTTAAATTCCGAGAAAATGGATTTTACGCGAACCTGAAATATTGAAAGTGTTGACTGCACGAACAAGGAGGTCGTGACTAGTGTTGCAACGGTTTTATTTTTTTAAAAAAAGCTCCCCCTTTTCTAGAAAAAAAAACACGAGTCTTCGATTTTTTCTAAATTTCGTATTTTTCAACGTAACTATTTCTATTACTGTTTAAGTCTCTTAAGGAAGAATTACTTCAAGGTAATTAAGAAGAAATACAACGTCAATTAAACCCTGAATATTGTCAGCTTACAAATAATTTTGGTATATATGAGATATTCCGAGTTACTCAGTTCTTAGTGCTGCCAGTTTTTTTTTTGTTTTTTTTTTTTTATTTCTTTCATACCGTATCTGCCCCAAAACAGCTTAAACATCATTCAACGCAATAGAAGAAAGTTTTGGTGTTCCCAGCCAGTTTCAAGCTACCCCGTTTTAAGTGTTCCCAGCCTATTTTGAAATTCAACTTATAAAAATGCCTTTATATGTTCTGTCTGGACCTACCTTGCGGCCTCCTGGTAGCGTCTGGCCGTCGGTTGAGAACTTAAAATTGCAAGATAGTCTAGCAGAGAAAGAAGTCGTAGGTAACAAGTCACGATGATACAAACACCTTATGTGATTTCTTGAGACAAACAGTATTACGCACTTCTCTTTTTAAAATCCCTGTTTATTAAAAGTCCCAGTTGAAGAATATACAGAAGAAAATAACAAAAGCAAAAAAGCAGCTATGCGATAGTTAAGCGCAGAGAAAATTCCTAAATAAAAGTTCGAAATAATACTTGAATAACAAGATGTCAAGTTTTGCTGTCGTCGTGAAGCGAAACAGGGATTATAAGAATTTAAATGTTAAACTGTTTTCTTGCTCTTCTATTTCACTAAGAATTTCGTGGTCTAAAACGAAGCAAAATAATAAAGTCCGAAAATCTTTATAGTTTGAATTCTAATGTTCAAAGTGTTCCAACAGCCAAAATTAATTTATTTAGCTAATATTGATGTTGCGTGCGGGCACAGACCCCCGAGTTCCCAATAGCAAGTTAAAGTATTCTTACCTCACCAAACTCTTGGGCAAAAACTGGATGCTTAGCAAAACCGATAGGATTTTTAATCCTTCTCTTCGCCATCATGACGTCAGCACCACAAAAATACTTTGGTTAGCAGTATATGAACATGTGATAGTTACATTAGGCTAGTTCTGAATTTTGCTTTGGAGCAGCTTTTAGAATGCGTTTTAATTAACATAGGAAATAATTTTTAAAATATGATAACTTTCTTTTGAGATTTTACATTCTACCGTGAAAATGAAATATTTAGTTAATTTTTCTTCCTTTGTAAAATTCCAAATTAATATTGTTTGCCTGTTATTTTAATGAATATGAATGAATGATAATGTCTCATAACACCAAAAATAAAAATAAAGAGAATAGAGTGAGAAGCGGGCTAGTGCCCCTACATAACACCTGCCTGCAATAGAAGTGGATTCTAGGAGGAGAATCCACGTCCTTGACGGAACGTTTTTATTAATTGAGGAGAGACAACTATTTTACCATAATAAGATATAAAATTTCCTTCCGCACGATATATTTACTACTGTTTAATTATTTTTACTACATCAGTTATTTTTAATGCACATGCATTTGTGTTTACCTGTTTCGAACATTGGCTTTATACGTTTAGTAGTAAGCATTGTTTCATCTTCTACTAGATTAGTTTGACTTTATGATAATTAAGTCATTGAAATAGCTGTGACAGCTTTTTCTTCTTTTCTATTTTGAATTTTGTTTATGATAGTTGGTTTAAAACAAATCGATTTACAACAACTGTCATAGTAACATTTTGAAAATAGTTTATAACACTTTGATCTTTTGCAACAGCAAAGAATAATGAGTATTATTACAATACCTAAAGTAAAATAAGCAAAAATAGATAATTTATTAACTTGAGTGGCATGATAAAATTTCCACTGTTGTTCGTTAATTATTTTTTCAATTTCATCTACCTTATGAGATGGAAATCGCAAATCATTGAAATTGTTAACATGTTTAATTGGTACATCTATTGTTATAACATCAATACTATTACTTTTACCTTGTGTTTCACACCAATCATAAGTTAATTTTTGGAATTAGATCCTTGTTTGTCAAATTGGTTTCATAAATATTTTGAGATTGGATTAATGTTCGAACACCATAACCTTTGCAGTTAGAATTTAAAGTAAACTTACCAGAGTTGGGTAGAACTACATCGTATGGTTCTTGTCCTTGACACAATATTGTTAATTTTTCTTGTTGTGGACTTACAAACAACCATGGATTTTGATCCAATTGAGTTTGATCCAATTGAGTCCAAAGTGTCTGTTCAAGGTGTACAGTTTTCTTAATACAATCTTCTGGAAAAATTCTAGTATATTGTAACAATTTAGCTTTACATTCGTCATGTACATGTGTAGATAGAATTGGGAAGGTTTGTTTACTTTTAATTTCTTACAAGCATAAAATTCATTTTTTTTAATTTTGCTTAATATTGTTTTGTAGTATCCATGATTAAATAATCCTTTTCAGGTTGAAGATACAAGAGTTTGTACGTAGAATTAGCAATTTTTAAAGGTAACAGAATGACATGGTATGTTTCAAATTGCAAATGTTCAGTTAATGGTAAACTTCTTACAAAAACTAGAATGCTGTTGTGAATGAATACATCCAACGTCATTATCTTTTGCAAAAGGTATCCATAAGAGACACTATCAGCCAAAGGTAAGGAGAGACCTTGAGGTAAATTAGCGGAAGCTGATCTAAAGTGAGTAAAGATTTGAGTAGGTGTTATTATGTGAGGTTGTAAAACACCTTTCTGAGCGTTTAAAATTACATCTAAGATCATATCAAAGTCTTGACGCATATCTTTTAGTAAACGATCAATTTTCTGTATATTTTCATTAATTGAAATACGCATTTCCAAAGTTAAATATGCATGGGCCAATTTCTTATCGCGCATTAACTTCTATAGTCAAGTGTTCTGAAGATTGGTTTAGGTGTTGTTCGTTTTCTTCAGTTGTGGAAAGAGTACCGTTAATGATTTGTTAAGTACTTTTCACAACTAAAATTTGCTCTTTAGACAATTTTAGAAATTCTGCTTGTTCTGTTTCCAATTTAGTAATTTGATTTGTTTAGTATTGAGCATCATCAAAGTCCATTGTTCCAAATAGGGTTTTACTAATAGTTCCGATAAAATTAAAAAGTCCTCGCTTTGTTCGTTCAAAGGTATGGGTCTCGGTTACTTGTCTAATTAGTAACTGATTGCCTCGTATGACTTTGACCTTTTGAGTAATACCATTTTCATAAGTTGAAGTGCAACTAGTTTTGTTAAATTTTACTAATCTATGCTCAAAGATATTCTTTACTGTTTTAATGTAATGCATAAGTAATTCAAAGTTGTTATCTAAACGATTTAAATTTGCAGAGGTTACTATTTTCCACTCAGTATTATACAATTGAGTTAAGCTTTGTATTCGTAATACAATCCTGGACTATCTTGAAATCTTTCGATACGGGCGTTGAGACTAGATGTCGAAGCATGCGTTACCAACAAAGTAAACAACGACAACAAAAATCGTAATGATCCCATCTGTAAATAGAAAAAAGAATGGGATATGGGAGGGTGAATTACTAATAGTACAATTTTAATCGATTAGCATGAACTTTCATTGTTCGGTTAGATTTAATTTGTAAGGTACAATTCACTCCATTTAGCTCGGTAATAGTGAACGGACCATGCCACTGCGAGGAAAGTTTTGTTGAACGTCCTCGGCACGTTGGGGCTCATCAAAAAGTAAAACTAAATCTCATACTTTAAAGATTTGTTCGTTAGTTGATTTATCGTAATTATCTTTACTTTGAATTTTTGCTTTGATTTAGTTTTGTCTAGCTAGCTTATAGTACTATTACATTCTTCCTTGAAAGTGTTAAGGTAATCATCATAATTGTAATTTATATCTACTAGTTTCTGTTGAAGAATTCCTGGAATATTAGGTCTTCCAAAGTGCAGTTCATATGGGCTAAACCCTGTGGAAATACTAACTGAGGTGTGGATTGCAAAAACAGCGTAAGGTAACCAAACGTCCCAATCTTGCGTCTCGGAAATATAATGTCTAATTATAGCAAGAAGGGTCTTGTGCATCTTTTCTATGGATCCATGAGATTGTGAATGATATGCAGTTGAATGCAATCTACTTATTCTTAAGAGTCTGCAAGTACGCTTAAACATTTGATTCATGAATGCAGAGCCTTGATCTGTAAAGAGTTTCTTTGGCATACCAAATTTAAGAACTACATGTTTTATGAAAGAACGAGATATCCTATCGGCATCCTGCTGTGGAATTGAAATTGCTATGGTAAATTTACTAAGATCATCCTGAAATGTGAGAATGTAACGATTAGATAAACGAGTTAAAGTTAAAGGTTCGACTACGTCCATTGCGCATTTTTCGAAAGTGCATTGTGGCGTGTCTGTAATTACTAATGGCATTTTTACTCTATGATGGGTAATTTTTGTAGTTTGGCAAGAATTACATTTTTGAATAAAATTTTCCACGTCTGACTAGCGTAGACCACTGTTCTAATTCATAATTATTTAACACAAGATGCTCTTAAATTTTATTGTAAGTCCTATGAATTCCTTGATGACCTACTAAAGGTGAATTATGGAATTCTGTTAAGATTATGTTTTTAAATTCAGGTGTCTAACGATTCAATTTCGGTGATGATATGTTTTTCTTTTGATTTGTCTAATCAGGATAAGTTTCATTTTCTGATTCGCTACGTGAATCATCATTTTCAATTGCATGGATCCAACTAAGAGCATCTGCGGGCGTACTTTTCTTTCCCGGCCGGTATTGGATCTCGTAACCATATTCTTCTAATTGTAAACGCCAACGCATTAACCTAGAGGTAGGGTCATTGACAGTGAAAATCCACACTAATGGGCGATGATCGGTTAGGATTAAGAATTTTCTTCTATAAATGTATGGACGAAATTGTTTACATACCCAAGTGCTATAATTTTGTTGTGCTTTATTAAGTGACGCATAAGCATAGGCTATAGGGTAATCATTTCCTAATTCACCTTGCGACAAAATTGCACCGACTGTATCATTGGATGCGTAGGCAATACCAATAAAGCGTTTAGTAAAATCAGGATATCGCAAAATTGGATAAGTAACTAATTTCTGCTTTAAAGTGTCAAAAGCTTCTTCTTCCGGGGTGGACCAAAGGAATTTTTCATTTTTCTTTAACATTGCCCGAAGTGGTTTCGCAATTTCGCAGAAATTTCCTAAAAATTTAAAACAATAAGCACAAAGACCTAAGAATGATCGCACATTCTTGACTGTGGTTGGCCTAGGACAATTGATTACCTTGTCAACCAATCTTGGATCTGGTTTGATACCTTCTTAAGAAATAATATGACTTAGGTAAGTAACTTCTCTTCTTAAAAACTCAGATTTATTGGGTTGAATTTGGTGGTTATATTCTCTAAAACGTTCTAAAACGCTTTTCAAGCGGTCATTATGTGATTTTAAATCATAACCAAAAATAATTGTGGCATCCAAGTAAACAAAACATTTGAGTCCTTGAAGTCCAGCAAGAACGTTATTCATTAATCTTTGGAATGTACTAGGTGCTCCCTTTAGTCCAAAAACCATGTGGTTGAATTTCCAATTTCCATCCGCTGCAGTGAATGCAGTTTTGGGTTTATCTTCTTCTCGCAAAGGCACCAGGTAGTATCCTTTGAAGAGATCCAAAATGGAGAAATATTTAGAGTTCCCGACCTGTTCTAAGATTTCGGTAATGTTAGGTAACGGGTGGGCAACTCCGTAGGTAATGTCGTTCAATTTTCTTAAATCTGCACATATGCGGTAGTTGTTTACCTGTTGCGTCAGGATTCTTAGGTACTATTAAAATTGGGAAGTTCCAGGGACTACGGCTAGGTCTGATGATATCATCATCTAACATTTGTTGTATCTGGTTCCGAATCTCTTCTCTGTGTATTTCCGGAATACGATAGTTTTTCAAGGTAATATAGTGTTTTCGTGTTGAGGCAAGAGTTGTATAGCGTGTTGTACTGCTGTGATGTGTGTTAACTTGTCACCTTTCACACCATTAAAATGTTCCCAAATTTTCAAAATACTTTCTTTTTCCTCTTGATTTAAATGATCTAACCTCAAGTACTCATGTAATAACTCTATACGTTATTTTGGAGTACCCTGTAGTTTGTTTGAATTTTGAATTTCCAAATTTAAAACTAAAATGTCAGAAGAAAGAGGTTCTAATTTGATTGGTTCAAGTGTTAAAAGTTACGTCATGTTCATTTGTGTTGAGTACACAAGCTTTAAAAATATTATTTTCTACTTCAGTAACAGCTTCGTCTAAATATACATTTTCGGCTATTACTTGGTTAGCAACAGAGCAAATACCTATGCTAGAAGTGGGCAAACACGTAATGTATTCACTTCTGGCTGGTAAAGTAATTGAAAGTGATTTGTTGTTTGTACTGTTTATAAATCTTAAAGTACACTCGTATTTAGAGAAGAAATCCGTACCCAAAATACCTTCACAGGGGACTGTAATGTTTATTTCTCGGTTGACAACATGAAACGTATGCGTTAAAGCTTGATCATTGAAACCAAATGTTAAAGGGATGGTACCTTGAGTAAAGGTTGAGTTACCCTCTATCCCTTGTATCCTTATTTTCTTTTGTTTATCAACTTTAACTAATATGGTTGGTACTAAGCCATCTTCAAAAATCAATGATAACTGGCATCCGGTATCAATTAACAAGGTAACGTATGTATTTTGTTGAGTAAGGAAGATCGGAGTGTGGCTCTGTGGACCACTAGTGCAACCTAGTACATCAGTGGCGGAGTCAGGCTCGGACGCGGCCGACCCCGTTTTTTCGAATTTCCCTTCTCGAATTTCTTACTCCCAAGCGCACTTGGCATTTAGACTCCCGATAGGTGCACCGCTTTATGCAATTATCCTACCCTTCGCCTCTCTTGGCTTTGAGAGAACTACCGGCCCCGGAGTTGGAATCTAAATGAAAAAGTTCACATCGGTGAACACAAGTGGGAAAATTTTCATAGCATCCCTGATGCCGAAACTGTATTTGTTGATGTTGTTGTGCGCAACTACAATGCAGGTGGTTGCAAACCTGCGAGGGTAGCATCTGCCCTCTACAGGGTGAAGGAGCGACCTTCTTAGGACCCCGAGAGTCCTTTGGGATTTTTTCAACTGTCTTTAAATGTGCCGTTTTAGGATTACCTGATCCATTTCGTGTTGAAGTTTAATTTGCAGCCCTTTTCAAATAACAAGTGTTCCCGCGGTGACCTCGTCTGTTACAATTTTTCAAATCGGAATGTACGCTGAAGAAGAAGTGGAGGAAGAGGAAGAAGAACGATCGCTAATTCGATTAGTGTATATGGGCCCATTTCTAATTTTCTCTTTTTGCGATAATAAATTACTTTCTTCCTCCAAAGCAGTTTCAACTGCTTGACTAAGGTTGGTCTTATCATCAGCCTTAGAACGTACAAATGTCTGCACTATATCGGAAACTAACCCTTGTAGAAAACAAGTGTTTGCTAGATGATCGTTTAATGAAACGGCGCCGGCAAGCGTTCCTTAATCGCAAACACGAGCAACAGCTTCCTTTAGTTCTAAATTGTAAGGAGTCAACTCTCGACCCCAAGAAGCGGTTCCCTCATTAGAAGTTTGGCGGGCACTAAATAAACGGCAGGCATGATAATCTAGTGTTCTGCGAACACTATAGTTCTCAAGTAAGATCTCCTTGACTTGCGCTCATGTATCGCTAGTTCCTCGAAACCATTAATTTAACTTTCGGATCTCCAGTAATGCGAGCTTTAACAAATTTAAGCAGCTTATTATGCTGTGTAGGCTTAACTAAACTGAAGGTTGTGCAACATTATCAGTAAATTCCTTTAGCTTACGCCTATCACCAGAAAAGGTTCATAAATTAATTTCATAGCTTCACTTACGCTACAGTATTCATAATTATCATCTTCAAATTCATTATCAGACTCACGACGCGACATTTTAAAATATATATATATATATATATATATATATATATCTGGCGAGTCACTATCGATGTGTGTGGCCTGGCGTTGTCCTGGTGGAGCACAATGCCTCTCCTATTGGCCAAAACTGGCCGCTTCTGGGCTATTGCTGCCTTCAGACGGTCCAATT
>JAGDQP010013169.1:0-48494 GCA_022664845.1 Lepisma saccharinum | reverse complement strand
CATTATTTTATATATTGGCCTACTTTCACTTAAGCTTTCAATTTAAGTCTCATTAATTTACTTCTTGCGTGGTTTGTATATGAGTCTCTTTGATCAAAAATGCATTTGTGAGATACGATATTTCATGATTCCTGAACACATTGTTAAAATAAAATGACTCGTGATGAGAGTTACGACATATTGCGGTGTCATGAATTGTTCCAAATTGTCGCCATTTTGATTTGTATGAAAACAACTTTATCACACGCACTAGATCACACGATATTCTCATATAAAATTATTACACTAGGTTTATAAAATATTAATTAAAATAAGGTTATATAGAAAGTTAGTTTCCACGTACCTTATTTACTGCGACACAGGATCCTGAAGAACAAACTGTTATTGTTTCCCCTTCTTTCTTGAAATCTAAAAAACTTCAAACCGTTATTAGACGTCGATGCGTATACTGTAGGTGGCGTGTTATGTCTAGCAGTTTCACGTCAGATATAAGTCAAGCAACCATTGGAGCTTCAATGTTGCTAGGATAAAATTATAGAAAACCAGCAGAAATTACATTGTAAATTAAAGTAAACTAGTAGACAGTACAGAAAGGGTTCTACTACTAAAACAGTATACCTGGCAACACCTAGACAGGAGACACCTATCCAAAAGATAATGTGTTGCTTTTAAGAACTTCAGATAAACAAAAACAATCCGTTGATAAAGAAATGTATGTTTTTCTTCTTCTTTAATCCACACAAAGAATTTGAGTATTTCCCCAATTTTGTATAGAAAGGAACGTAATTTTGTATAGAAACGAACGAAAGGACTTTCTTAACTTTAATTTGAGCAGACATAATAAAAAGGAAAATATTTAACAATGACAATACAGCAGAGATTACGCAAGGATTTTCAGTTGGGGGGGGGTGTAGACAAAATTGGGAGGGTGTAATAGTTTTTCACATTTTCTATCGATTTGTGACTGCAAAAATGTTAACGTTTGGGAGGTGTTCTCGAGCATTTCGGGAGTGATACCACCACAGGGTCTGTCTGGCGGAATTACTGCAATAAGCCTCAAATTGGAATTTGGAAGCTCGGTTTGTCATGGTGCCGGCAATTTTGATTCTTTTTATAAAGGTTTTTTTACAGTCTTAGAAGGTAAATATCGGGTGGTACGCGTACTTTAACGGGCGACTTGTGCGCTTTATTCGTAGTCAATCTTATCTTAAAAGTGATGCAGTGACGTACGGAGCCGCCGTAGCTCAGGGGTAGAGCGTTGGCGTAGCATTCGGGAGATCAGAGTGGGTTCGATCCCAGCGGCCGACCATCCTGACAGTCTTTCCTGTCACAACAGGCAAATGCCGGGATGGCATCTTCAACATAGGCTCTGGCCGACACCTTCACCAATACTTTTCCCTCCCCTATCCTGACCTAAGCCTTAGATGCCTAGAGGCCATACAATTCAATTTATGTAATGACGTCATTCCCCAGACAAGACAAGCTTAGGATGCAACTTAGGATGCAGGTTAAAAAACTGGAAGGATGTATAGTTTAATTTGTTTACCTGTACAGAGTTAAATTATTAAACTGGAAAATAGGTTCTAACGTTAAAGTAGAATTTTGATTAAGCACCTTAGCAAACTTGAGACTTTCTAAGAATGGAACCTACAGTTTATGTTAAATTGGCATCTCAACACTATACCTTCAACCTACCTGATAAAGAGATAAATAATGCATATTAAACTCTTCTTTAAGACTGCGCATTTAGAAAAACGCTTCATAAGCACAAAAATCACACTACTACTATATAAATTACCTGAGCGGCTCCATTTTCTTTAAAAAATAATGAGGAGGCACAAATAAAAATGACAAAGAAAATGTGAGCTATTATTAGGGTGTAATAAGCTTGGAAAATGTGTAATAAAGTGTACAGAATGTGAGATAAATGTGCTCCCTTAATAGTACTGAAAAAGTGCTCGAAAACGCTAAAAACATGTTCTTAGGATTATAGTGCTATTATTATGTTCAATAATGCGCTCCGATTTATGTAGTACTTATAATGGAACACATTCGAACACTTTACAGCACTTTCTTACACAATTAGTATACTTTTAAAACACATTCTTGCTTTTGAAAGTGCCCTAAAAGTGTAAAAAAGTGTGTGTTTTTTTTACAGTGTAGAGTTGCAATAAACAACTATTTTTCAAGATTTTCGGGCTTTTTGTTTTTTCTCCTCTGTCACTTTACATATTTTTGTGCACGTAAAATGTTCTTTCCGTCTCACAGCTGGTTAGGGGACAATATTTTAACGAAGAAATATCACTTGCTGAGAAATCTAAATAGTCTTGATTCCCCTTTCCTTGAAGAACCTGATTAAAGACCGATACAAATGTTAATTCTGGATTTTTAGTAGCAATTGATTCTACGTTTTGAATAAATGCTGATCCAGCTGAATTAGAGGTAATTTTCTCCAATTCTTCCATTAGTTTCAACCCTGAGGTAGAATTAGGGTTACCACCTTTTCATTTCCGGATTCCCGGACAGATTTTAAATTCCATGTACGGAACGACTGGGATAGAACATTTGGATCATACACTTAGATGGAAGTATCTTTCATTATAGTAGAGTAAGCTCAAAACCAAATAAGTTTTAATGAGGACGTGCTACCAATTTTAAAATAAAATTCAAATATCTGAAGTCCGCAGTATTACCGAATCCCCCACAGAGTATGAGACAACACCTTTAAATTTATCATAGTGATGTTTCCGGAAGTGTTTTTTTTCTACTTATATCGTTAAGTAATGTGAAATATTATCTCACCCACCAAGTTTTAGTTTTAATAATTAGGAGTTTTACACGAAATTTTTCACGAAGTCTTCAAAAAGATTAATAAATAATCACTTAAAAAATCGAAAGACTGATGTGGCACTCTGCTGATGTTGTCACTTAAGAAAATTTGAATTTTTGCCACTAGACCGCAAAAAATGTTCGTTCCCCCTTGAAATTAAAAGTGGTGTGTGTAGGGATTTTCCCTGGACATCAATCACTTACAAATTAAATCGAATGTAAAGTTTTCGGTGTCACCCACGTATATAATATTTGCATTTGGAAGGGATCAGTGTAATTAATAAACGCGACAACTTCATCAATAGCTTTTATTGAACATACTAATTATCGTCAGCACAACCTTTCATGTTAAAGTAAACGAAACATCCACACCTTCCATACACATGTAAGAAGTGTTGCCTGTCTTGCAGTCGTTCAGAACAAAATTTCGCGAACTTTGAGGTGTTAAAACTCATATTCCACTAAATTCCGAAACTTAGTACTATAGGATTGTTCATTTGAACACATCGTAAACGCGCTGTAAAAGTTTCATGTTGATTTGCGATTTTCACCGGAGAATGTTTCCTTCTTAGTTTGGTTGTACGATAGATAGCACCAGCAGGGCAGTCTATGAAAAATGAGTCTGACATAGAGGTACGAACGAAAAAGAGGTATGTTGTTGATTTTCTCACTGCCGAACAAAGTGAACCCATTACCATCCATAGACGCATGGTAAAGGTGTACGGAGACGATACAGTAGATGTGAGCACGCTGAGACGATGTGTATATAGAGCGTTTCAACAGTGTTGAAAATAAGTTAGGGCAAAAAGATTTTGGTAACATTGATGAAAATATGTATTTCTTATTGAATTTTGCATGCTGAATTCAATCCTGATATCTAAAGTCCTCTATCACGTACGTGTTTTGCGTTATCTTACTCTTAATTATTCAAAATATGTGATTTTTTTATCTTGGTTTTAGGGTTTACCAATATTGAAAAAAAAATGGATAAGCTGACGCTTATATAATCTCGTTTTAACTGCGAGTGACTCTAATTATCAACAGCTTCTCACAATGTTGCAGCAGTGACGCCTAAAAAGAACAAAACTTTGTGCTCTAGTGGCTCTTTACCCTCGGTGAATCCTCGAAATATTTTCTTGTCCTCTTTTCACATAAGCTAGATTTGATCATATAGAGGACAACATGGGCACGAAATAACACTTTTTTTGTATTTTTTCTTCAGAATTCTAATATAAATAATACCGATTACATAAAATTGAGCTCCATTTATTCTTGAGCATTTTGATCACTGTAATTCTATGTGTGGTATCCTGTATTGTGTATGATTTAAACTGTCTAAAAGTTCGTAAAATCAAGACAGCATGAACAGTCAATTTTCTTCTCTGTACGAAAAGGTAAAAGTTATCATAACAGAAAAGACTTACGTGCTACAATTTTTGCAAAGCCATATTTCAAATCAGCATCGCAAACTAGTAAAGACTGGTGGAAATTCTTCATGTTACTGAAAAGAAGTTTAAAATTGTTGCCTTGTGTAATGTTTACGGCAAACCACGTCCTGCACGTGCCTGCTTAGCTTTCACTCCTGATAAGTACCACCTCGAACAGCTCATCGTAATGATCGGCGGATTAGGACCAGGCAAATGTGAACACGGCTTAATGTCGACTGTAATGCATTGGAAACGATGTTAGTACCAATGGTTTGAGCAAAGTTTGCTCCAGGTGGGTTTCGCGGATGTTTACACAGGATCAGGAAGGTCATCGGATGGAAGTCTGTCAGGGCCTGCTGCACCAATTTAAGGTCGAATGTGACAATTTCCTGGACAGGATCGTCACCGGGGTTAAAATATGATGTCACCACTACATGCAGGAATCCAAAGATAGTCCATGGAGTGGCGACATGCAAATTCCCCACCAAAGAAAGAAATCCAAGACACAGCCATCGACTAGGAAAGTAACGTGCACTGTCTTACGGGATATGCAGGGTGTGATTGTTTTAAATGTCATGGAGCCTTGAGAAACTCTCAATTCTGAACGCTTTAGGAAAATGCTGACGAAGCAAAAAGCTCGAATTTCCGGAGTCAGGCCAGAGAAGAAGACAGCCTATTACTTCCAACATGATAACGTAAGGCCCCCATACCAGTTTCGCAACCACCGAGCATATTGCAAAATTTTGCTGGACTCTCCTACCACATCCACTGTATAGCCAGGATTTCGCACTTTCAGACTTCCTCAATTTGGATCTATTAGAGGTGGACTACATGGGCAATATTTTTGCGACATCACAGCTGTAAGAAAGTGGCTTTATTCTGCTGGGTCTGATTTTTGCGAGCGCGGCATACAGGCTCTTGTTCATCACTGACCAAGTGCATAACGAATGGTGGTTACTATATTGAAAATTAACTTTATGTGGCTGAAATTTTGCCCTCTTACTGTGTTATGCTCTACTTATGTACTGTTGTTTCGATGGAAATAAATAGGAGGCAACGCCCGTAATACATTCGCTATTACCTACCTATTACTGATTAATGATTTAGTCTAACCGAAGTATACTATATATAAAATTAAGCTTTACATGCCTATATGATAGCCTACCGATTTTTTCATAAATATGAAACCCTACCTGTATCAACAATTTATTGTAAATTATTCCAAAGCGAGTCACTTCATAATCAACTGTGGACAGTGGCTCATGTACTGTGCGTTTAGTTGAGGGTTAAAAATACTAAATTTGGAGACAAAATGCCATTATCAAGGATTTCTCACGAAATAAAGAACTAAGGTTTGTACTAGAAAGCAAATTCCCGGACATTTAATCTTCCAATCCGGACTCCGGACAAATCCCTTGATTCCCGGACTGTCCGGGTCAATCCCGGACGGGTGGTAACCCTAGGTAGAATACGGTGACCACCCGTTCCGAATTTCGCGGGACAGTCCTGCAGACGCACTGAAAGTCCCGCGTTCCGAAAGTCAGTCGATTTGTCGCGCAAAATACTTTGAATTTTACCTTTCTTCTTCGCGAGAAAGAAAGATTACATGCTGCAAACTCGTACAAAAATTACTCATTCAAGTTGCAAGCCTAAAGGATACCGAACTCCCCCCCACACACACACACACACAAATTGGCATGAAATTTGCACCCACTAATGTTGATTTCTGACATTTTGTATTGTGTTGTAAATTTACGATTCATGTAGTGTTTCCGTGTACACATGCAAATATGCTTTTCTTAATCGTGTTTTGTTTTGTTTGTTTTTACATAACCTGAGAATGTTCAAAATACACTATGAAGTTCCATCGCAAGTAATATCCCGCAATTCATGATGGGGTGTCCCGCAATTTCAACGTGGAAATATGGTAACCCTACGTTAGGGTGAAGTTAAAAAATTATATCTTTGTGGGAGGAAAGTTTTGACTTAGAAAGTAGAAAATGTACAATCGTTAATTGGATTATGCGTTTATATGCATCAGTGTTAAATGCACTAACCTCCAAAACATGCAATATAAAAGCTGCACCATTTCACCCGAAAGCATCTAGAACGCATATTTTTTAACAGAGTATATCGATATACTCTTGTAAAAACATGCAACTATGCTAAAATCCTAACTCTAGTCATAAGTAATAGACGATTCAAAAATTAAAATTAGGCAGATAGTGTGTATTTCATCAACTGTATTTATTATTGTTATCAATAATAATAATAATAATAATAATAATAATAATAATAACAGTAGTAGTAGTAGTGGTGGTAGTGTGTGTGATGAACAGTTAATTTCTTATTTAATATACTGTATTAGCTGTGCATTCCACGGATTGTAGTTTCAATAAATTGTAGATTCGGATTGAATGTAACAAGTTGATTTCTAACAGAACAGGTGAGGTTACTATTATATCAAACTAGTCCGATATTCGTCTTAGTTGGAACTTAACAAAATCATCTTGACATGCATGTCATCAAAGATAATTTTACATAGAATATAATTTGAAGCATCCAGGTTAAGATTCATAAACCTTATACTTCTAACACATTTCATGTTAATCTTCGTTTGAATATTAGCATACGTACACAGTAAATTCGACCGATTTCTTTAATTTTGAATTAGAATTTTATATAAGACCTTTTGGAATCTTTGGCTCAGATCGCGAATTTTGCCAAAAGGAACTGAACGTAAAACCTAGTAATGTGTATGATGAGAATCTTCACTTACCCGAATTGGCTTTCCATCATGTGTTTGATGATTTGAACAAGTTTCAATCATTCTGAGGGCCATCCAAGCTGTTTGCTGTGCATGCGTAGAGCTTCTTTTGTGTAAGCCACTAGCAACACAGTATGCGTCACCTATCGTTTCCACCTAGAAAATAAAACAAAATATGGAATACAAAATTGATAGCTTAACTTAATTATATTATTAATATTATCTGGACGGACAAAAACATCCATGAATTCAGAATGCAATG
Source organism: Lepisma saccharinum (assembly GCA_022664845.1). NCBI lineage: Eukaryota > Metazoa > Arthropoda > Insecta > Zygentoma > Lepismatidae > Lepisma > Lepisma saccharinum. The sequence goes on along the minus strand of JAGDQP010013169.1, from coordinate 41,209 downwards.
TCAGTTTATACTTCTAATACATCAAAGTATTTCATATATTGAGGTTTATTTTTATCTAATAGATTGTTTCTTTTTTACATACTTTCTTCACAAAGGTAACGGAAGCCAGTTACATACACTAGTGCCCAAAATTTAAAGCAAAACGAAGCAATCTCCACAGAAGTAATATATTTCTTGAAACACTTGGTGTGACAGAAAAGAATGCAAGAGTAAATGGTTTACAACGAAATCAAAACTGGAAAGAAACAGCATTTATACTTGAAAAATACACAATCTCATTGTTGTAATATCACAAACGGATACAAGCCAGAATTATACTAATAAGATCAGAAAACAAAATAAAGTGAGAAACCTACAAAATGGAGCTTAATATGGTATACGGTCACCCCTAGCAGTGATACAAGTCTGACAACAATGGTGCATAGTATGGACAGGTGCAGCGAGAAGATCATGTGGCAGTAGCTCCCATTATTCATGCGGATCTATTGTGAGAGCATCAAATGAAATGGGTGGCCATGATCGCAAAACAACTGCCTTGCTAGGTTGTCCCAAACATGTTCAGTTAGACTTAAGGCCTCTTACTGCACTAGCCAGTGTAATAGGGCATCAGTTCCTGCTTCAAAAAAAGTCGTCCACCAATACAGCTCTATGAGGGCGGGCATTGTCATCGATCAGGAAGAAATTTTCTCTCACATGTTGCCGAAACTCTCCCAAATGTACTTTCAGATCTAATCGCGACATCTGGTAGCAATTTTACCTTGTTCATTCACCCTGGTGATTTCCCGTAGAGGCGTTCTTCAGGTGCTGCTAATGCTGGCCCACAACATCACCCCGCCACTTCCGTATTGATCACGTTCGATGATGTTGGAAGGATTATATTCTGTTCCCTGTTCTTCCCAGATGATGCACCGTCGAGAATCAGACTATAGAGTAAAACACGACTCATCACTGAATAATACGAACGTCCAATTTCCATCTGACCAATGACTACGATATCGACAACATTGTAAACGATTCCTTCTCTGATCAGCGTTCAAAGGCACACAAACTACCAGCCAACTTGCATAGTCATCTTTCCCCTAGCCTTCCCTTTTCCGTGGTCTGATGCCAGTTGACGGATGCTACTCCAATTGTGGAGCCTGGCTTTTATCAGCAAATAACGATCTTCGCTTCCACATATAACTCTTGGGTGTGCGTGACCGGTCTTTTGGACGTGTCTTTAGTGTCAATCAACAGTCTACAAGGACGATTAACCACTGAGGAACTTACTCTGAGTTATCTGACTACTTTGGTCTGTGACTGTGCAGGTTTATGTCTTCCAATGGTTCTCCAGCGTAAAGCGTAATTTAACAGTCGTCTTTTAGTCATTTCTAAGCTGTTCAGTATTATTGGTATCATCTGACTTTAAGAAACACTGATAATCAACACTTCGTGTACTTTAATAGACGTCATTTATACAGTATAAGGCTGCAGTCACTTGCTATACTAGCGACAATCCTTCATTTCTACCATTAACTATGTCTTTCTACATTAAAATGGATGGAAATATGTTTTTGACCATGCAGAGATATCGTACGAAGTAGGAGGAAAATCTCATCTAATGCTTTCGCAGGAGGTAACGTACCAAGAATAAAAGATACGTTCCCTCGCTGAATTGAAATACTGAGGCGCTGGATTAGGAAGGTGGTCGAGCGGGCATCACCCGAAACGATCTGTATTCTCCGACCAACCTCTTTAATAAAATTAAGGCCTTCCGTACCCCAAGTACCACTTGATTCAATTGCGATCGCAACAAAAAGAAACTTAGCAAGTAGATAAGAGTATTTCCGGTTTATATCGGCCTCTCTACAAGTATCTGCACCACCCGCTTTCAAAGAAGAATGAGTAACATTTGAAATGGCGAAAGTATCGGTGCAGGTGAAATCCCATTATAGGAGTCTTCCTCTTTCCCATGGAACTAGTGTCATTCCATCAGGTCTCTTACTGTCGGAGCGGCAACAGCCAGATGGTTTTCGTACCGATGGTACATTAACAGAAACTAGAGCTCTGAGGATGACATCATTGACACTACAATGACGCATGTGTTTGTACCAGCACTCCTGACACAGAAAAGACCGTGAAGGCCCCGCTGATCCACGATGGCTCCACAGCCTGGACAACGGCAAGGTACACAGACGTCTGCTCCTAAACGTAAGGCAACAGCAACACGGAAGCATTCATTCGAAAGATGTAGACCAACAGTAGAAGAAGGCAAAGTTTGGAGCCAAGCACTGGACTCAGGTGAATACGCTGCTAGTAGCCTGGTTTTATCTTCAAGACTAGTAGCGGATTGTAGTAACTGCGATTGTGTTCGTTTGATGACAGGATCGTCCCAAGAATACTGAGAGCTATTGACATCCAAGAGAGGAGAATTTAATCCACTTAACGTAGACCATTTTGCTCAACAATCATGAATAAAGGCGTCCGGGTCGAGGCAATGGCCCAGTGGAAGGATAGAGTTAACGAGACGACGAGAGCCATGGAAAGACGCTAAAAAGGACGGAATCACCAAATCCACGGTCCGACGAATGCTAAGTTCACCTGATCGAACGGGCAGAGTAGCCTGTAACCAAGCCTTGCCACTCAAAGGATAATTAAGGATCGATTCGAAGCCTGGCTGTAAAACACAGTCGTAACTTTGTAACAATGACTCTTCCGGTTAAGAAGGAGAGCAACGCAAAAAGTGCATTAATCGGGGGATGAAAAATGATGCACGAAGTAGATAGAATGATGAATGTGCTGAAATCAAAGATAAGCGGGAAAAGAAAAATTCAAGTTTAGAAATCTTCTCAATCAGTAGAATGCGAAATGCCTCGGTAGAGATGGCGGATCCAAGTAGATATGCTGAACCAGAAGTCATAACTCGTATTCCAGGAAATTGTCAAGATGGTATTTTAGAAAATGGTTTTAGTTAGGAATTAAGTCACCTAGGGAGATGAGAGAAGCTTCTTACCAAGGTAGAATCGTATAAGCAATGTACTATGAATGTCCTTGTTTGTCTATTTGAAAGAGTATTTTATAAAATAGATCCCTATAATAAGAAATTGTCAAGATGCTATTCAAGAAAATGTTTTAATTAGGAATAAAGTAAACTTCGGAGACGGTAGAAGGTTGTGTTCATGTTGGAATTCTATATCCAATGTACTGGAAATGATCTTATTCGTTTCTTTCCCTAGGAACTTCTCTTTTTTTTAGCAATGTACTGGGAGTATCCCAGCCATGCGGTGATTATATCTTATCTCCCAATTTTCCTTGGAAGTCCTTAAGAAATTACCAAGATGGTATTCAAGAAAATGCCTTTAAGTAGGAATGGAGAATGTTAACGAGATGGGAAAAGTTTGAAAATAAGTTAGAATCCTATATGGAGTGTACTTGGGATGATCTTATGCCTCGATCTTACGTAGAACTCCTTAAGAAATTGTCAAGTTAGTATTTAAGAAAATGGTTTTACTTATGAATTAAGTGGCTTAGGGAGATGGGAGAGTTACTGGTTTGGAGTTACTGTTGTCCCAACAGGCGCCTTCCTAGGTGGCGGATAGGGGAATGCCGACCAGATATTGTGGGTTCCCAAAATATTCCCGGGCGGACCAAAACCAGTACTGCTGCCTTGAAGGTAGTAGAGGGATCTACAAAGGCTAGAGGAAGATAACACCGAACAAAATTATCATGGTGAGGGGAAGCAGCATCACCATTACCACTCTGAGGCTGAAGATGAATGATATCGGCAAGGCTCAGAGATGGACAGGGGGCGACATCTTGAATGTCTTCCTTTACTGTGAGGTCGTAGAGCTGACAACTCTACACCGCTAGAACATGTCAAGAAATAGTAACAGATGGTTCATGGATTGTCCTGGGGTAAAATATTCCGGAAGTAAACTAGTCCCTCATGATAATCTCCGAGCGGGGACTGCTTCAAGGGGCTCCAAGAACAGGTTTAAGAAAGACCTTCGACTAGGAACATGGAACGTGCGAACATTATACCAAACGGGCGCTCTTAAGGTAGCGGTACGCGAGACCGAGAAGTACAAGCTAGACATATTAGCGAAACATGAAGTTCGGTGTGAGGGTCAAGATAGCATCCCACAGGGCAAGTAGACTTTCTACTACGGGGAACACAGTCTCACGATTTTGGAACAGGATACCTCATTAAGAACAGTATACTTTAGGCGGTTCAGAATATAGAGTTCGTAAACGAAAGAATATCGTACGTTACGATACATACTCGATGGGGCAACACGGTTTTATTAAACGTCTATGCTCCGACCGAGTTGTCTTCGGATAACGAAAAATATATATTCTACGATGAGCTAGAAACGCTGTTTGGCCGAATGCCGAAGTATAATTTGAAAATTGTGTTGGGTGATTTCAATGCAAAGGTAGGTAGGGAAGAAAAATATAGACCTACTATAGACAAATACAGCCCATCACGAAAAGACCAACAACAGTGGAGAAAAACTTATAACTTTGGCTATTTCCAGAAACCTACTGGGAAAGAGGACGTACTTTGAACACAAAGACATACACAAATACACATGGGTATATCGGGACGGCAAAACTCTCAACCAGATCGATCACGTATTAATAGATAGAGGAAGACACACGGGTCGTACAGAGTAGCGGAAGGTGACACCAACCATCAATTAGTGATCACAAAAGTAAGGGAAAAAGTTATGCATCGCGAAAAGAGAAAGAAATGGGTCAAAACAACTGAAATTCGAAATTATACGATTAAATAATCCGATCATAAAAGCAGATTACCAACTCGAACTCACAAATAGGTTCGAAATCCTAGCCGACTCGAGTAATAATATTTAACATTGAGAAGACAGCATAGTATTGCTGCAACACCATAATCCATGCCAGCTCTCCGCTAACAAAAGCAGTTAAGCTTGGTTGAGAGGTCATTCCACACATTTTTATTTTTTAAAAGTACATATCGTTGTCCTTCATTCAAAACCCAAATTGTGGAATTTTTTCAACTTTACAGGAGAAGGAAAAAAAAACTGTTTAGCTTATGCATTACGTTAAGTTACCGCAACGCTATTTTGAACGAAGATAAAATTTACTAGTAAATCGATGTAGAGGTGATTTTTTTTTAGATTACGTGGAATGAGATGGACCTTCGAACAGTACCAAAATCTCATCTTCGAAAAATCTTTCACATAGCAGGTTTGCATCAAGGCCGATGATATCCTTCATAAAGCGGGTGGTAGTCATTTTACACTACAAAGTAACGTAAAAAATAGAAAAAAAAAGAAATAAAAACAGCAAAATTATAACTGACCAGAAACAAATATAAGCTTACCCGTAAGTAATGTATTTTGAACCGTGAGGAAAAGAATGATAAGTTACTTGGAATGCTACCGTTAGTCAGGAAAATAGTCTCCATTGGACTTCGTAGCACTCTTCCACCTGTCAACCGGCTGTTAAATGCCACGCTCAGAGAAGTCACCTGGTTTTGAGACAAAGAACTGGGCCACTGTTTGTCGCACGTCGTCCTCATTTTGCAGTGATTTCCTGGAAGGACATTTTTCACGCTGCGAAAAAGACAGTAGTATTTTCATTCGAGATCTGGTAAAACACCGGATGGGGGAGTATTTTCCGAGCTACATTTCTCGATCTTACCACAGGTCCTTCTTGTCGTATGTGGGCGTGCGTTATCACCGTGGATGAGCACACCCTTGCGGTTTATTAGAGCACGAAGTTTCTCCAACAATGCAGTCCGTGGGAGTCCAAGTTCCTGACAGTAGATATCTGCATTGATGATGTGGTTATGTGCCAGAGCTCAAAATGAATTATTAAATTAATATCCCACCAAACACTCAAAATCACTTTCCAGGAGTGGGGATCCTTGTTTGGCACAATGCCTGTGCCCCCTCTTATAGATACCGACTGCGTGTAATGTTATGGTAGTGTAATAGCATTAGTGAACGAAGACAAAAGATGTTATAAATTCTCAAAATATATTTCCTATTTTAAAAGGAACAATCTTAGAATGTAAAAACATTAAAATTGTTTAATCAAATTTTGGAATATTACAGCAATATAACAGATGACAAGGCCGATTAAGCCATTTACGAAGTATTAACAATACGTGTTGAGACAAGGTTAGATAATATAATTTCTCAAAACAGAGAACGTACAATAACAGGTCAAAATGTCATGGATAATCACTTAAGAAAAATGTTATAGAAATTGTTGGTAATCTCAGCTTATGAAAAAAATCATGAACAGAGCATTAGTGTTTCTGTGAATGTAACAGTTTTATGTAATGCACAACAAATATATATCCCAAGACAAGTATTCAAGATTCGTGGTTAAAGACTGTGGTATAGAGATAAACAAGTGATACAGGTTATGCTTGTAATTTGCAACCCATGATCGAACATAAGTATGTTTCAGGGACAATTCCCAAATTGCATCATTCTTTGTGATGAAAACCTTTACTTCCTTTCCTCTTCTTTTCCTGAATAACCACACTCACGGGAACTCGATGGGAACAGAGTGTAATAGTCAAAATTAGTAAGTAATAAATGTACAACCTTCATGGTCTCTTTAAGCAGTCTTCACTTTAAGTTCGATCAGTCAATATCTATAGTCAAAGTCCTTGGTTCGACGACAGTTTAGTTAAGATTTTATCTCCGAAAGTTCATTTTGGACTTTGTCAATCTAAAAAAGACTAAGTGCTCTTCACTTGGACAGTATTAAAAATGGAACATTGCAAGCATACGCTATTGATAGACAGTAAATTACCATCTATGAGTATCTCATCTCTTTACGTCTCTTGAACTTGAACATTTAATAGTTATACAGAATGTGCTCAAATACCAACACCACTTCAGTATCGCTAATCAAGTAATTCCAGGTTAGTTGAGAGCTTTATGTATTATGGTATATTTGTACGCACTCTCTGATTTGATATTGATATACTAATGATTTAAGACTACTTTGATATTGTGAGGTTAGGATCTGAATAGTGTAGAGTTATTATGAGTGTAAATTAAGGCACTATTTAACTTCACGGTATTCCTCCGGTATATCCTATTTTCAACATTTTTAGTTAAATATAATGTACTTCTATAGAATTACTCTCGTTTCTTTTATGCGCATGCTAGTTAAGAGCGCTAGTTACTCAGGTTTAGATAAGAAAATATGCTCTTAAAAATATAAATGCAAAGTGAGATTAAAATGAGTATCTAGTGTCACTATTACATGGTGGATTCTACGCCGTGTTATCGAAATAATAATATAGGTTAAATTCAGACATTCGTTTCGTTTCATTCCACCCGTTCAACACTCTTACATGCTAAATTTTGGGTCGTGTTTAAGTACAAGCCATAAAATTAGATTCTAATACTTTTCATATATAAATAAATGTGTCTTCGGTTTCATGCTTATATTTTACATATTAGTATCAATGTATAGTTTATTGTTTCATGTTTTCACGATATTTTTTTACGCTCCAATAAATATAAACTACCACAAGACCCACCACAGCCACAAACGAAACCAAAATCGCGTAGAAAACAAATAAATTCTCCACTATTGGTAAGTTGATCAGAAAGTGAAATTAATTCAGAACCAGACCCACTCCCGGCAACAGATAGAGACATGGTTACTCCAGAACCTAAAGTTGTCGTCATTCCCACTAGTTATCCTTTACCGCGTTTCAATGACATTGTTCGTTTCCTACGCAGCTTTGAAGATCTTGCCAAACGAAGTTATGCGTTTACAGATGGCAACTTATCCCTAGTTAATTTGTTGAGAAATCGCGAGACAGAGTGGATGTTCTACTCAAGAAATATGACTTAGATTCAGGAACATACGCGGAATTTAAAAAGAAACTGATAAATTTTCGTAGGCCAGGAGCAAAAACCGATATTAGTATTCGTTTCCGAGATCGTACTCAAAGAAAGCGCGAAAGTGTAACAAACTATGTTCTTGATATACAGAGTCTCATCAAATCAAGAAATACTACGGCTATTAACCTTACAATTTACCTTAGGGCTATTATCCATAAATACTGATCTGCAACACTGTGGAGTTTGGGTGGTTGCAGAACACCTCAAGATTTCAGTACAAAAACTAAAAAAAACTTTTAATGCCATAGTTTCCTTAAACAATTCGTACTATCAAGTAAAAAAAAAAATTGTTAATCATGGCTTAAAAGAAAAGCATGAGGTACGCTCTTATATACAGTAAACTTTATAAATTCTTGAATTAGGTCGCCCCATGCTTTTCTTTTTAGTCACGAATAACAAAATTATTTTCTGCTTTTTAGTACGAATTGTTTAAGGGAAGCTATGTCTCTAAAAAGTTTTTTTTTTTTACTTTTTTCAGATAAAAAAAATTGACTTCAGGAGATGAAAGACAATACAAGTCCGTAATTTTAAAATTCAGATAAAAGTATAAGGGAAAATTTACTAATAAATAGTATTAGCTTATAGGAATGTTGCTTTAAAGGGAAAAAATAAATAGTTGACCTGCACGGGTATCGAACTGGGGCCCCCAATGCACTAAGCCTATGCTCTATCTCCTAGGCTACCAAAACTGCTGGAGGCTAACGATTACTAAAGAATTTGAATTTATATAAATGTGGTTTAGGCATCTATGGCTCAGATCGAGAAAGGCAGAAAAAGGAAGGGGGAAGACGTCGCCCAAAGCCTAATTGAGAAGTACCATCCCGGAATTTGACTGGCGTGACTGAGGAAAAACCCTAAAATACCAGTCAGGATGTTCGACCAACGGTAGCGAACACAAGACCTCCCGAATGAGAAGCAAACGTTCTACTAACTGAGCTAAAATTTACAACACTCACTGTTTGTTGTAGATGTACTGTGACTTGACATGTAAAGCAGGAACTTAATCGGCGAGAGTAACTGGAACAATGGATATTACTTGAATTTCTGAAATCTCCGCTCTCCCCTATACTACTATTTTATACTGCCCACAAGCGCTTTATGTTTTTTTTTCTGAATTTCCCTTGAATTGCCAATGTTTACAACTATATAACTTTTAAAAGGACTTTTATGGATAGAGATGACCCTGCTGAGAGTAAAAAAGTACTCCCATTTAGTCCTAATGTGATTATTTTCGGCGACGATCCTTTTTGTCAAAAAGAAAAGAAAACTAACTCACCCGCCTTGCTTTCTTGGTTGTAGCGACCCCAACCCACAGAGAGCAATGGTTGACAAGGAACAAAGCTTTACAACCAGCAATAAACCATGCAACCCATGCTTTTCATTTTAGCAAAATAGTGACCGGACAAGATCTTATCTTTTATATTTTATTATTGCGTACTGGCGGTGTGTATTTTCGTAATCAGAGACGAGGAAAAATGTTTTGCTCTGTCTGGTTTCGGAGTGTAAATCCTTTCTTTTTCAAAAGAAGGCTCGCTCACTGTGATGTTAATTTATTAAACTATTAAACTAATGATTTTTCATCGAAGTTAACTTGAATATGTTGGAGTACTAGGACTTCTTACCTAATAATTTCGAAATACGGGGGATAAACTATATCCCTGGTTGGGATGATATTCACATTCAATAACCGGGGATCAAATCCTCACCCACCAGGGAATATCCCCTCTATCCCCCGTCAAATCGAACACTGACACTGGTTTTCAAGTTCTTTTTATCATTTTACTTTCACCCGTCATTCGTACACTCATTTTCTCCCATTTATTTGCCAATATTCTCTTTAACATAGGCATAATACACATAATACATTATGTTTATACTACATTTGTGTAGAAATTCTTTCCGGTCCTTTTCCATTTCACACGCTTTCTACTGGTCACCAAGGTGTTATTTTTTTAATTTTTTTAGGTATTGCCTCCAATCTTCTTATTATATCTAGTACTCCTACTAGTGTTAGGTTACTTATAGTGGCAAAAACCTTTTGCACAGTTCCAGGTAATAATGACAACAAGCTGTTGCATATCTGTTCTTTAGCACTCCAACTATTTAAGTACTTAATAGCGTTATATCTACTGGTGATGAAATTTTTAATACCTTCATCCATTTTTGACACTTGTTACGTGTTTTGAATGATAATATTGGAGACACACTTTTCAGAATTTTCCATATTTTTTTATTGGACTTGTACCATGACAAGGCTGGTTCCTTCAGTACAAAAGCCAGTAATTGGATTCACTGGTTTTGAGGTATCCCTACTAGCGTTACCTCGCTTTTAAATTGTTGTAAATAGGCCTTTGCCGACATACTATTCCTAGATGGTGCATACGTTGTAAAGGAACGAAGCTTTGACAAGTGAATAGGGACATTGGTAAAGTTGTTGTTACTGGTGATTTAAATTCCTTTAGTGCTTTTTCATCTTTTAACTTCTGTTTAAATTTCTTGCTTTATACTGACATCTTTTCGAACAGGTTTCATTCTCGATGGATGAAGAACTATCGCTACTTTGTCCCGAGTATCTACTCTCGCTTGCTATTTTTCCTTTCTTTCCGTGGTTAATTGTATGTTTCTCCTCGAGCGTAGCAAGGGGAGCAAACAATCATTTTTGTTCCCCTGATATCATAGCTCTTAGCATTTCTTTGATGGCATTTCTATCATTTTTTTTAATACGATGTTCTTTCTAGAGCGCCGTCATCTGATTTTGATGATGAGACCTCCTCTTTTAATTACATCTATACGTTGACTCAACTCGCCTGTTAATTCACCTTGGGTCTTCAGTATACTCTGCGCTCTTGCCTTTCATGCGTTAATACAGTGATCTACTTGATTCTTTATTTCTCTATAAATTTCTTCCACCATTAATTCGAATTCAGTTCGGATTTGTTTGCTGGTTTCATTTACAACTTCCCGGTTGTTTTCCAATATAAGAACCGTTTCCTCAATCATCTGCTGAATCCGTTTTACCTTTCCATCTTCCTTCCTCATCTGGGGAATAGCAGTTTTCGTTATTTCTTGGATATTTTTAGCTTTTTGCTTAAATTTGTAGAAGTTCGCCGTCAATCGGTTGACTTTTCCCTTAATTCTACTGGCTCTACTGGCATTTTTATTTATTTTATGAATGGTATTTGTTATCTTTTCAATTCAGCTTTCATCATTTTCCTCATAGTTTTTTTTTCAAGCAATCTGTTTTTTCCACTTCCTTATTTGTTGATTCTCTTATTTCAATCTTAACGGTTCCTTGGTCCGCCGCACTTGGTCCCAAGTTTCACTAGTGAGTCTTAGAATATGCATTCTCTTTGCCAAACTTCTCTGATTCCAATAAGTGCCCTAAGTTACCTTTAGGTTTTTCCTTTTTAACCTTATCAGGGTTTTTGGCCTAATCACACTGACTTTGTTTCAGCTCCTGTATATTGTCTGGCATGAATTCCTATTCAGGCCACCGATACTTTTTAATCTCTTTTATCTCTTTCTTGCGTCAGTATGTGTTTTAAGCCTTTCAGGTCCTTGTTCGGGCACCATATATGACAGGCACGTGGCCTCTGACAAGCACCAATAATAATTGCTGGTGATCTGGAGGAGAAATCTGCATATAACTATTTTCAATTGTGGTAAAGAGGCGAGTATACGTGACATAACTGACACTCCCTTCCTCCTTATGGCTGGATGCAGTCGAGAAATGATTCTGGAAGTTTAGGCAAATTGCGGAATTTCTTTTTAAGGATGCGAGTGGGGGAAGGAGAGACTCGTTTAGGAGAGGAAACAACCTTCTCGGGGAAGACCCGTTCCCTCTCAGGCCTTTTTATGAGAGATGCGATCCTGCAAATATTCTCTCACGAGAGAGGACAGATGCTTTCGGAGACCTCTGTGGGAGATACAAGCGCCAACTGGACGATTGTTCTACAAGGAAGTACCCTTTCGTTTGGGCAACCTTTCACCAAGAGACTACTTACTATAAGTAGGCACCTGCCTTTAACGAAAGAGACTAAGTTCTCTAAACTTCTCGGTGAGGAAAGGTATGGGCATTAATTAGAAAAGTACTAACTACTTATGTTTGGTACGAGAAATTTGAAGCAGTAGGACCTGCTCCGCTAAGTCAGAAACTCCTGTTTATAAAACATTTATACATGCTGTACTTTAACATGTAATAATACGGTTATTGAATAAATTTTATTGCGAAGATACTTTGTGTCATTATCTCCTTATACCACAAAACTTCCACTATAAAAACAAACACTATTTACTAAAACAAAATAAAGAACAATGATAGAATATTCAGCATGTCACGAGCATATGTAATTCATTGCGACCACTATAACTTTACTACGCTGTATTACTGGCTTCAGTGGCTGTGACAATGTTTCCCAAGCACCATTGGAAAGATTTATGCAACACACGATGGATATTAAGGCCTCTTATGGGTCAAATTGAAAGTTACTGTGCGGGTTACAATGTGATGTCCCAGAAGAAAGTAAGCCTACTTTTATAAGCATTGGCCATGAGCTTTATGCTCAACTGAGAGATTTAGTGCTGCCCAAAGATATAACTAAATTCTCATATGATGAACTAAAAGACACTCTCACGGAACACTTTCACACAAATTTAACACCATAGTAGAACGATTCCGCTTCCATTCCTTGAGGCAAAATGACATGCAATCTTCTCAGGAATATTTTTAGCTCTTCGCAAACAGGCTTCAACATGTGAATATGGTTCTATGATGGATGAGATTATTAGTGATAGTTATTAAAAGGGAGGATTCTAGAGGAAGATCTAACGCCACTCCTACTCTGCAAAAGTCTATAGCAATTCTAAGAATCGAAGATCCAATAAGATGCGACATACCTTCACCAGAACAGTAAGTAAACCGAATCTATGCTACAAATTAACAGAAAAACTCCACACAGAGAAATGTTAAATTTCAACCGGATCAGTTTTTACAGATGTGGAAAGTCTCACGACGACTATCGCAATAACTTTGCGAAACACTTAGTCTGCTTTGAATTTAAGAAGGTTGAGTTTCTCGCTGTGGTATGTGGTAGGCGACGAAATGAAGACAGAAATAAACCAAATCGTTTTTCTACAACAATACTTATTGAACCAGAGACTGAAACAACTGCAAATGATAATTTTTGCAAGTATTCAATCTTTTGCATTTTGATTGTCGGATAGGAATGATTGAAGAAAAATAAATATTTCTACCTGAACAACGTAAAGATCAACATAGCTTAATTTGGAACTTTACCTATAATGACGTACATTTACAGAGTATCATAAAGACAGGTGCTATTCATAATATTAAGTCTATCACACAACTTTCAAAGCTACAGGTTCTCGATGAAATGAAACCAGGAAGTGAAGTTATTACATTATTAAATGGGAGCATGTTAGAAGTACAGTGGACTTGGAAATTAAAATGAAAAATCAAAACCTAATTTTACCATTCTTCATTTTACTGCAAAATATAAATGCCATATATTTAGGTCGTTCTACACTGAATTTTGTGAACCCGAAATGGAAAACATCAATTGAAATGGATCCATCCTGCTTCAAAGATACACAGGTACAGATTTTGGGCACTGTTAGTAACCTTCAAATGGATAGGTTAATTTCAATAGCAGAAAAAGTGCACACTAAGTTTGATATTTTCTGTCAAAAATTCGAGACACACTCAGCACTACTCTTGGAACGGATGAATGTCTTAATTAGACATTCTGCTATTATTATGGATACATGTGATCATTTAGTTAATATATATACATTGATTGAGAAAACGTTACAACCCAAAGTTTTGCAAAATCAAGACGATCGGAACTCTTTTAAGCCTAAAGTAATAGAAGCTGACGAATACAGTTCTCAGTTCTTAGAAACTCGTAAGGACATTGATACACGTAAGCCACAACGCCCAATAACAAAAAATCAAAACAAGAGTTAAACGATAGTCACTCACAAAATACCAATGAGCCTAACGATACAACGATAACTACAAATAGTAATATCGACATTAGTGTTTTGCTCAATTCTCACGGTCTAATGCACAAAATTATTAGGCCAATTTTGTAGATCAGAAGACTAGTTTAGAAGATATGTTGAACCAAGGACGATTATCAGAAGCATTTTCTTTAGCCAAATTCTTATAGCAATTATGGCTTTTGGTTATATTTGTGATGCTAATTGGCTCATAGAACTGATTTGGAATTAAAAGGCACGGAACAGAGTAGTTACTATGTAAAGATTGACCACTTTCTCGCGACAGTAAAGATCCTTAGGGTGTAGTGTATCGTGGCAAGGGTGGGGTTTATGGCGGCTCGGGACAAGACGTTGAAGGCTAGAGGGTATTGACCTAACTTAAAGGTTATTGACCGTTTCCATGCTGCTGCGTTTTGGATCAAATTTTGGAACATGGCGGCCATATTACATCATCATGCTTTTGTGAAATCTATATTTTCGAGCATGTTCTAAGAGAGGCCACCTAGAGGTTATTGACGCACCTTGTTACATTTTTCGTCATTGCACGTCACCGAACTCTGGACATTGAGAATTTAGCATGATGGATCGACATTCTCGAGAACACATTGTAAATGAAACTGAATTTCGTTGTGCTTAAACGTTTAATGATGCCCTCCGAATTCTGACTTTACAACCCCCGAACTGAAAATCCTACCGGAATCCCTGGTTCAAACGGAAGGAAATAGTTAAAAATTTTGCTTATCATTTTCCTTACCCTATGGGACATTTTAGAGAACACGTTGCAAACGTAATTTAATTTCATTGTATTGTGGTTAAACGTTTAATGAAGCCCTCCAAATTTTGACTTTACACAGCCGAACAGAAAATCCTGCCGGATTCCCTGGTTTAAATAGAAGGAAATAGTTAATAAATTCTGCTTAGTCCTCCTGGTTACCGTGTATAAATTCGGTCAGGCTAGATGTGAAACTGACCTATATCGGGTGACCTGGTCGAAATGTGTGCTACTTGGTAGTATAGGGAACAAGCCTTAAAATATGTTTCTTTCTAGCTATATTAGATCTTTAGAAATAGGCAAACTAATAATGCGAAATAAGATAGAATGTATTGTGTTTTGACATCTAAGGAAAAATAGTTTAGTAAATTCTAATTGTAAAACAGGTAATGGATTATCTTTTTATTGGAATCATAAGTTAAAATATTTCCTGAATTTTTGTTCTTCACCAGAGATGTTGTCTGTTTCACTGTGGAATTCAAAGTGAAACACGGTAAAACTTCTTTTCCTTCTAGATGCAGAGAAATTACTATTTGTTGTTATTCATACTTCAAAATTGGTGACCTAAATAGATAATTTTGTTTCTTCTGAGAGTTGACTGTTCGTGTCGCCTTCAGGCTGTAGAGGGGGAGGAAATACTTTCTATGACATTGTTAACTAAAGTTAAATAACGTGAATGTCTAGAGAGTGCATTACTCCTTTGCTTTGCAGGGACGACTATAAAAGTGAAGAGAGTTTCAATGAACATTTATGTTTTTGAAAAATGTTATTGTTTTTCAGTAAATGCATTAGATAGGAATTACTTAAAATATGTGAAAGCTGATTTTTTTTTATCTGACATAAAAGTTCATTTTGATGAATTTGGAGACTTGTAATTGTCAAAATGAGAGTAAGATTGATATGTCTTAATGCTTGGAGAAAGCTTAACTTCTTTTGATTGTGTTTTTGATGATATGTAGGAATGTCCAGGCGATCGCCCTATTTTGATTGCATATCAGATGGGAAATGCATAAAATTGTTGAAAGCTGATGTCAACCGTCAATGAAAGAATCTTTGTAATGAAAATGATCAATTTAGAGTTGAATTAAAATATCTTTTTGAAATTCCTTAACCATGTACAAGCTAAAATGAAAATACGGTAGTTTCATGGAGAGCGTTACTCATTTAATATAAAAGAGGGTAAATTTGAATATAAGATATCACTTTACTTGTGGAATGTAAAGAGTATCTGATTTTTACCGTGTCTCTTTTTCTGTTTATTCCTTAAATTGAAGATCAATTAATATTCAGCGTGTGGCTACTTTATTTGGGTTACATGCGTTGGACCAACACGGCGTTGAACAAACACGGCGTTGAACAAACACGGTGTTGGACCAACATGGCGTTGGACCAACACGGCATTGAACCAACACGGCGTTTGACCAACACGACGTTGAACCAACACGGCGTTGAACCAACACGGCATTGAACCAACACGGCGTTTGACCAACACGGCGTTGAACCAACGCGGCATTGGACCAACAATAAAATTGACAACGCCCCAGATACATAAAACCTAAAAAGATAATAAAAAATATGATCTTTAAATTATTTTTTTTGGGCACCTGCGTAGAACCAACACTGCGTTGGACCAACAACCGGCATGAAACCAACACTTCGAAGTACCGGCGTTGGACCAACACGGCGTTCGACCAACACATATTTTTGCCCTCGGGTGTTGGTCGTACGCCGGTTCTTGATGCTTGAGAGGCTGTTGGTCATACGAAGTGTTGGTCCAACACCGCATCTCCCTTTATTTTAGGTTAAAGTTGAACTTACATCTCGTAAGTTTGATTCTATTTTTCATTAGTCTAGATAACTTTTATGAATTGAAGCATCATAAAAAAAACTAATGAAGATTTGTATATACAAATATCATGCGGTTCACTCATAGCTTAATGATAGTTAAAACGTAGGAGCCATAGCTTAATACTGAGCCGTCGTAGCTCAGTGCTAGAGTGTTCACGCAGCATTTGGGAGATTGCGGGTTGGATCCCAGAGAGTAAGCATATTGTCTGAGGTTTTTCTCAGTTACACAAAGGAAACGCGGGGATGGCACCTTGAAAATAGGCCGTGGCCGACAAATTGCTCTTCCTGATCCTGGCCTGAGCATTAGATGCCTAAAGGTCATAAATAAAATCTTATTCATAGGTTAGTTAATATTAACCTATGGCTGCGGTCCTGATCATGGGATTATTCAGGGTGCCACCGTAGCTCAGTTCTAAAGCGTACACGTAGCATTTGGGAGGTTCTAGGTATGATTACTGCGGCTGATCATTTATTTGTAGTTTTACCAGGTAAATGTGGTGATGGCACCTTTAAAATTGGCCATGGTGGACACCTTGGGAAATTCTTTTTCTCCTTCCCTCTCCAAGCCTGAACGTTAGATGCTTAAAGACCATAAATAAAATTTAACTGTAATTTTACTACTATCTGAGAGGGAATAGTTTCTTGCTGTTTTTACTCTAAAATTTAGTTTGTAGTTGTATTTACTTTCACCCTCGTCTGTGATTTTGCCAGTTTTCAGTTTGCTTTTCTTAACACTAAAGAAACAGGTCCGAGTCGGGCCTCAGCAAGGTTTTTGTTATTAGTTTCTGTAACTTTCAGTTATAATTCAAAATTTTGTGACTTTTACAACGTGTTCTTTCCAGACATAGAGCAATAAAAATTCCTCCCACTATCAACAAATAAGACCATAAAAATATTTTTCTTAGCTACAATGAATTTCTTAGCAGAAATTTTCGCTTTGCCCCAAATGTGAAGTTCTTTCGCTGTTTCTTCAAACTATTTTTGTAAATTCTACTGTATATCAACTTACGAAATTTGCTAAGCTGTATATAAGAAAATATATATATCCAAGAAACTTGTTCAACGGAATTGCACTCAATAAAATATTTGTTATTTTCCTCTGCTACTTACGCTCCTTTTCATTTAGTTAAGTCATCTGCTCTAGTCTCACAACGGTAAAATATATTATTGCGATTAGGAAATATTCGAAGTGGTGTTTTTAGCTTATTGCATCTTGAAATGATCATATTGCATGTAATAATTCATTCGTAAATAAGAACACATTTAGGGTATTTACCGAGATATAGTATGGCAGTGCTTTTACTATAGCAGTAAAAGAAAATACCGTGACGGTGGCGGGGATATACTAATAATTAATTTTATACCAATTACAGTGCGCAATACACCATGTTAGAGTTCTGCTTACGACGTGAATTTGGGGCTCACTGATCCTGGTTTAGAACCCTTGGCGTAGCTGTGATAGAGTAAATGGTATCTGATAAGATCGGTAAACTACGCCTGCTTACAATCTAACATGTACGGATTTATTTCGGGATAAAGCATAATATCTAAATACTTTTCAGGTGACTCAGCTATACCCGAACTTCGCCTGTTGACAACTTACTATTTACAATAAGACTACCCTAGCGAAACCAATATGTCATAAATCTAGTTACGCACAATTCCCATAATTCAATGAATTCAAAACGAAAATTACACAAGTTAAACCACCCACATAAGCTGAGAAGATGGTCAATGAAGAGTCGAACCAAGGAGTTCAACTGAAAGTACCAAAACCGTCGAAGAGGTAATTTCACACAAAGTTAATCTGTTATAACTGCCAAAAAGACTTCTCTTAGACTCATTTGTTAATGGTCCTAACCTCACCATTTCATAACTGATCTTCATCGGCTAAAATCCGATGCACTACCGGTGAACTACACTTTCCAAATGATGGAAGAAGTTTGAATACAGTCGAATTTAAACCTTTAAGATCGCATAATATTTTAGTCTGAATCGCACTGGAAAGCAAAGTTAAAAACGGATATAGACTGTCACACTCAAAATAAGACTTAGAAGCGGGAGGCTCACTGCGCGAACTCAGAAAGAACACTGAGCCATCTTTGAAGTAAGACTCTAGAGGGAAGAACAGAAAAAGTTTTTTTTAAAAGGAGATATTGGCTGGGTCATTGACTGATAGGTGATGAAATCAGATGAAACGACTTTCTTTGAAAATTAGGGAAGGAAGGATTTCTCAGAGCGGGTTTATCTCGTAACGCAGGCATTCGTATGTTGGCACGTTCGGCGGATGTAATAAAATCGAAGACGGATATAGGTAATAGAGTATCATCGACTGAAGACAACAAGTCGTGAGATGATAGCAATAACAAACTTCACTGGGCAGGCATGGATGTTTCCGTTCTCATGAAAGTAAGCTCTAAAACGTGATCGAAAAAGATGTAGGTATCGGATGTTATAAATTGATTTCCTGTGAGCATTACTCCAGTTGTACTTTCTCACATTGTCACTTTGCAGTTGGAAATATCAGATTGCATTCGAAGAACATACGTGTAATCATCCCGAGGTATTGGTTATTGGCATACCTTACTTCCGGTGATACACTTGCTGGAGATTACAATGGGCCGATTTTATTTTCAGATATTGGGGTTCAAGTTGTCATCAAAAGTTGTACATTGGTACCAAATAAAGCCATGCCAAATATGGCCGACCTAAAGCAATATTTAACCGTGCCCCTGTGCCCCCAAAAGGGCCCAATGTTTTTTTTTCAAGACAAGTAATTAAAATATAATACCAGTTTCCACTTTTTGGGGTTCGACTAGTTATGAAAAGTTGTGTATTGGTATGAAATGAAGCCATGTCAAATATGGCCGGTTTTGGCCGTTTCCAAACTAAAATTTTCGCGGGCTCTGGGGACCAGCTAGATATTTTTTGATCCGGCTGTGTTTCAGCGAACAAACATAATATTCTAGAACTTTTACACACTACTCAAACTAAAATTAAAAAAAAAAAAAAAATGTTTTGGGGTCCCCTGAATAATATTGTTTGAAACTTGAGATTGAATACCGTGCAAAAGTTATAGAATGTTACAGAATGTTATGCTATGTTTTTTCGCCTCAAACACAGCCGGATTAAAAACAAAAGTTTATCCGGGCCCCGAGGTGCGGAAAATATTTTAGTTTGAAATGGCCAAAAACGTTTGAAGGCCGTACTTGACATGGCTTTATTTCGTATCAATGCACAACTTTTCATAACTACTCGAACCCCAAAATGTGGAATTGGTATTATATTTTATTACTTGTTTTGCAAGAAAATTATTGAGCCGTTTAGGGGTCCAGGGATCCGGTTAAATATTGCTTTTGACCAATGCACAATTTTTGATGACTAAAAAAATCGACTCAGCCAACTGGAGATTGAGAATATAGGAATAGGAGTATATAGGCAATTATAAAACCTGAATATTAATGTCATCAACTTTGTCTGAAGATAGCTTCCGAATATATTCTAGTCACCTTTCATTTCCGTTTAAAGTAATCTACTACAAAAATGGCCAAAAATAGAATAAATGCTAAAAATGAAATTCAGTAACAGTGGAACATGTAAAACTACTTCACAGTATTATCTAATGATAGTATATAATGAAAACTGGATACACTACCATCTTGCAAATACTCACGTAACGTTATCTTACTGATTTTTATAAGGTGATCTTATTTAAAGTTTCTTCTAATCCAACTAAGAATACTTGATTCATATAGATTAGATTACGTAACAAACGTAACAAGCAAACTAATGGCTTTATTGTAGACAAAACCAAAGTGCCCAAGTATAAAATAAAATTATCTTATAACGTATCCAAAAGAGAGTTAAGGTCGTATGGACAAATGGAGTCTAAGCTATTGCCGGGGCCTGCCAGTTTCAGAGCCAAAATCATAGATTTTCCCAGGTACCCATGACTATTATAACGGCGTATGGCTTATCTCTGTCGAACTTGTGGCTATTGAATTCTCGTAGGGGCACAAATGGATAATACTAAGCGATTGAAAAGGATTTGCCAGATTTAGAGTCATATTCATAGTTTTCCTCACTATTGCAGACCGTGACGAATCCAACGGGGTATAGATCATCTCTGTCGGACTTGTAGTTACTGAGATCTAGGAGGGGCG
This sequence comes from Lepisma saccharinum, assembly GCA_022664845.1. NCBI lineage: Eukaryota > Metazoa > Arthropoda > Insecta > Zygentoma > Lepismatidae > Lepisma > Lepisma saccharinum. The sequence continues at coordinate 20,504 of JAGDQP010013169.1, read as the reverse complement.
CAAATGGAGGCTAAACAACTAAAAAGGCCCTGCCAGTTTTAGGGTCAGAGTTATAGTTATTCCACGGTTTCAGGTCATTACGATTCCAATGGTATATGGTTTATCTCTGTCGCACTTGTATTTACTGAGAACTAGGAGGGGCATAAATGAAAACTACTAAGCGATTGAAAAGGACCTGCCAGTTTCAGAGTCACATTCATAGCTATATTCACCGTTTCAGACCATGGTGAATCCAACGGTGTAGATCATCTCTGTCGGACTTGTACTTACTGAGATCTAGGAGAGGCACAAATGGAGAGTACTAAGCAATTCGAAAGGGCCTGCCAGTTTTAGAGTCAAAAATATAATTTCCCCCACCTTTTCAGAATATGACGAGCCTAACGGTGTGTTCTTCATTTCTGTGTAAAATGTAGTTACTGAGATATAGAGGGTACAAAAAATACAGATGGAGAATACTAAGCAATTGAAAAGGACCTGCAAGTTTTAGAGTTTACGCAAAAGGTTACTCCACGGTTTGAAAACATTGCGAATCCAACGGTGTATGGCTCAACTCTGGCGGACTTGTAGTTACTGATATCCTCAATATCCTCCATTTTCCCCTGTAGTCTTAATTTTAAAACTAGGAAACCTTTTCTTTCCTTTGTTTTATTCGAACAATGTCATCAGTAGACTTACATATCATACGTTACAATAATTGTCCGTAGACTTTTTATCTTAAAAAGTCAGTTCTTAACTAAAACATTTCATTGATACATCTATCATACGTTAAACTTCGAATTTAGTTTCGTTAGGAAACAATGGATTTGTTTTTCTTTCGCTGTGCCGAAAATTTGATTTTTAATTGAAACAACGGATAAATTTTTATCACGGAACAGAAAGATTCCTTGCGATATTGAAGTAAACGAGACACGAAAGATTACAGGAAGAAGATATAAATTTCAGCTACAATCAGCTGAATCATTGTTGCTGCGACGTAGATATTTCAAAGGGGAGACACTCAGAGAGAGAGAGAGAGAGAGAGAGAGAGAGGAACGAAATAACAATGGAAAGAGAATTACTTTAACGGGAACGATGTAACTGAGGCCAAAGAAAACTGGAAAGAATTTTTATTAGAGACAGATACGACAAGAAATTACGGCTAACTTCTCTTACTAGGAGTTTATCCCTCTCTCGTTTCTACCTCTAAAGGATTGCAACCACACCAACTAGAACTTTAGTATTATACCTAACATTTGTTACGTACGTAGTGATAAAGTTGAGCAGAGAAACGACGCTTATTTTCTGAAAATTATTTCTTGTTCTAATTTTCTTGTTGTCATGCAGATAGTAGTTACTGTGCCTTCTTCGTTCAAGCATGATTAATCACAGAAATTCCAACTTTCTGCCCTTGGCACTTTGTTGGTTTAGTTTCTTATGCTAGAGAGACACACTGCTTTTGTAATTAGAAAGCTTATCGACTTAATTAATTTTCTAGTAATAATGAGAGGAGTTCTACCTCGTGAAAATAAGACGTTAATGTATTGAGGTACAAGTAACTATTTTAGAACAACATTGTTTCCTAAATTATAAAAGAAATTTATATTTCAAAATGAAATGTCACTTGCAGAAACACTGATGTGGTATAAAATTAAAACACCTCTCAGACTAGGTAATGCATTATAGACTTGATACACTATATATAGTGCTTTCTTTGTTTTGAAGTAAGCGTTAAGAATCTTGTATCTATTGTACACATCGCATGAAATGAATTGCAACTCTCAATGCCCTGCATTTAGGCAATACAGTTTACAGCTTCTTATCATTAGGCTTATATTCCAGATAAACAGTTTGCGCTCTCTCATCCCACCAACCTCATTCTCTCTCTGTCTCTTTACGCATGCTTCCCTCTGCTGAAGCAAAATTAAACAAACATCGTTCGCACAGATTTTATCTTGATGTGCATGAATTCAGAAAGCGTTACGATGAATGACAGTGTATATAAAAATGATGCACAGAAAAACACCCCACACAAAAGGAAATAGAAAACAATTAGAAGTAGTACACATTTTTGGAACTTTTCTTGGCTTCTGATTGGCCGAGAAATTTAGAGTATGACAGCCCAGAAGGGCTGTGATTGGCAGTTACCCCCCTCCCTTGCCTGCTAATGGGAGTCTATTTGAAATTGATTTTGGTGACTTAACCGAAGTTTATTCGGGAATGTTCCTAGATGCCGAAGTTTAGGCTTGATTGATATTTTAATGAAAGTGTAATAATATGATTAATTATTGAATAAATCAAATATTAATTATATTTACCGCCATGTTGTTGCTCGGTTTACGTGGTCGCGAAACCCGGTATGAGACCGCCGTCGTCGCTTGCTGCTTGTCCGCGTCATTGCCCGCCAAACCCGATGTATAGCGCAATGATAGATTATTTTTTTTTAATTTAATTTTTTTACAGTGTATCAAATAATATTTTTTTATTAATAAATAGTCTCACATACATCATTTAAGTTATACATAGCTATGTTAAGCATACTGGAACTTACGATTCTTTGGGCAACTGAATCATAGTATCTCGCCGCTTTTGTGATAATGATAGACCTTAGAAAAGAATTTTTTCTGTGGATTATTTGTTAAAATGACATTAGAATCAGCCAATGGAAATGCTTTCTTGAATTGATGGTTGAGACTTTACAAGTGGCTAAAATATTTGCGTCTTACTTTCTGTAGCGAATAGAATTTTCTTTGCCTTGCACCCTGGGTACTCGAGGGAATTTGTGGTGATGCAGCTGGCAAAGGCACCTTGAAAGAACTCTTATTTATATTTTGTTTGTTCTACTCTCTTATTCACCGACGTGCAATAAACCATACTGGCAACAGAAAAGAACTGAACGATTTCTCTTTTGAATTGAGATTCCGGCAACCTTTTTCTTTGAAAGCACTCGTTTCGACAAGGACTTTTATTGAATACTGTAATAAACCAGAAGAGTCGTTCTGACAAGATATGATAAATAGATTTATAGGTTGTATTGTCGGTATTGCCAGCAATTAAGATATTTTGGAATTTTGACTGCTAATTGGACAATGGGTCGACGCAGAAGTTTTTGTTATATTGCACTTACGCTGCTGAGGAGGAGGGAAGAAGTTGTATGTTATTTCTTTTGCTTTCAAGTTTAACAACGGAAAGCTGAAATATGTGATTTTTTATTTATAGATGAAGCCTTTCCGGAAAAGAAAGTAAGATTGCGGTAAGAAGCAGTAGAAGAATAAAGAGTACATCTTTAGAAAAATTTGAGTAGTAATGTATAATTGCTTTATTACCATCAATTGCTTGCGACAGAGGATGCTAAGGAGAAGAAAATATGGAAACGGATCTACAAATCCTTTTGAAAATAGAAAATTACATTTTTGAGTCTATACTGTACATTATGAGGACCGGTTAATTTAATTTTTAATACACGGTGATAAAAATATGTTTTACAACTGTAACTGTGTCTTTCTTTTTTGTTTTCAACTAGCCATGAATTGAAAAAAAGAAATTCTTAAGTATTTGTGACCGCTAGGAGACATGATGTGGTTTGCGGAAAAGTTACTAAAAGAAAAAGAGATTAAAATCGTTTCAGTGAGACCTTTTGGAATCTTTAGTTTCGCTGAGCGACGTCAACGAAAATTCTGGAAGAATTTACAATTATATAAATACTTTGAACCGAGCTTTTGGTTTTATTTTTAGCGAATTTTGAGTTTGAGAAGTAATTGATCGACATTGCATTGAATTCTGTTTTCGAGTATATATGCAACTTGAACGTTGTTTTACAAGATTATTGATTTCAGTGGAAGAGTAAGTAAATTATTTTTTTATTTAACTTATATGTTTTAGTAGATCGTGGCCTTTTCAAAAAAAAATGTATACGATCTTTTAACTTTGGCCTCTGCATCATATTTTACTTATTATTGAAAATCAGAAATATTTGTTTCAACCGGGATTTGAATCTGAGATTTCTTCTTTCATTTTAAATTTTAATGTCTTAAGATTTATTTCGTTTATGTTTATCAGAATGGTTGTCTGCATGATTTGAACCTAGCACATTTGAGCCAATGGACATTTGCAGGTGCTAGCATTCTGATTGTGGTCTATAAAACTGAAGTCGGAATAAAGCAGAGAGTGTGAAAGGATATTGAAAGAAACTTGAGTAATTTCATGATAATTTAGATTATCATTTGTGGTAGACTCAAAGTCTTTAGTAAAATTTGATGTCAGCGCCGGGAGTGTTTAATTTGAGACGGAAGAATTGAAATAAAATATAGTTTTATGTTTTTAAATTACATTATATTCTATGCCTAAATTATTTTCTGGCCCTCCGCAATGTGAAACGATTACATTAGCATAAAACTACAGTGGCTTGTTGCATTTGGAAAAAGATTAAAAGTTTTCACTGAAGGTCAGCAACGGAAGTCGAACTGGCTTGCCTATAGTTTGTTAATGCAGACTGGAGGAATACTTGCACTTCAATATTATAGAGATGATGGATATTCCACAGGAAGTCAGGTTTTGATCTGAAGGTCTAGGTGAACCAATTGAGATTTAGCAGTGCCTTGTAATAGTTGATGATATTGTCCTAAGACTGGGACACAAAACTTAATATGGATAGTTATGTTGTTTGCTCTGTTTGGAAACTTAAATGTTCAATATATTTATATGTATATCATATTCAGCCATTTTCTATCCACTGCTGGATGAAGCTCTCTCCCTTTTCTTTCCACATATCTTGATCTGCTGTTATCCTCATCCATGTAGGTTCTGAACAACGCTAGATTTCATCGACCCATCTTGCATTTGGACATCGTTTTCGGTCGTTTCATTTCTCTAGGAATCCAATGTAGTACATTTGTCGTCCACATCCCATCTGTTCGTCTAGCTATGTAACCGGCCCATTTCCACTACCTTTTCTTCGCAGTCTTGATTATATCCTCTACCTTTGAGCGCGAATCCATTCGTCTTCCTGTTCCTCCTGGTTATTATTAGCATGCATCTCTCCATTGCTTTTTGTGTGACTCTCAATCTTTGAGTCGTTTGCGCATTCAATGTCCAAGTTTCAGAGCCGTACATCATCACAGGTAAGACACATTGATTATAAACTTTACGCTTCAAACACATTAGTAGTTTGCTATTGAAAATAAAGTGTAGTCTTCCAAACGAACTCCACGCCATTTTACATCTTCTATTTATTTCATCAGTCAATTTAGTATTCGATGCTTTGAGGTGGCCTAGGTAAACATACTCATCAACTATGTCTATTGTCTCTCCGTTAATCTTTACTTCCTTCTTTGCAGCATGTTGATTGTACATTACTTTTGTTTTACTTAAGTTCATTTTAAGGCCTATTTTCGAACTCTCGTTACTCAGTTCTTTCATTCTAGTTTGTAGTTTTCTGTTTTCTTTCTGGTGCCTGCTATTTCCTTGGCTGTCTCACTTATTATCTCGGTCAGTATTTTAATTCTGCTATTGATGTTTTATTCATCCTCTAACTCTTCCAAAACGCTGAATCTGTTGCTTCTATTCTATCTGTTCTATCTCCAATTTTTGTCTGTTTTCCCCTAGATTTTCCAGATCTAATAGTGGCGGTTTTACTCTGATAAGCTTCTTTCTCTCAAATCTAGTATTTAGTTTCAGCTTACATCCCACCATCCTATGATCACTCGAGACTTTGAAACTGTTCAGAACAGACACGTCTTGCAGAATTGCCCTATTATCCAATACAACTTAGTCTATTTCGTTTTTGGTCCCATTTGGGCCTTTCCATGTCCACTTCCTGTGGGGCGGTTTCTTGAAAAATATATTGGAAATGAACAGTCTGTTGGCTTGTGAGTACTCCAGTAACTTCTTTCCTCCCATGTTTCTTTTGCCAAATCCAAAATTTCCCACTTTGTTGTCACTACTCTGCTTGGCTCCTACTTTCGCATTGAAGTCTCCCATTGCAATTTTGTAATGCGATTTGCTACTATCCAGAATCTTCTGTATCTCCTCGTACAGGTCTTTAAATTCCTCCTGTGGATGTGATGTTGTTGGAGCATACACTTGTATAATTTCCATACTGTATCTGTTGTTTATCTTTATTACTACCCGTGCGATTTTATCTGAAATTTCTTCAATTTCTGTGATCCGTGACTTCAGGTCTTTATTAATTATAAAGCCAACACCTGGCGGTTTTCCATTTTCTGTTCCTTTAAAGTAGAACGTGTGCCCCGACGGTAGTTCCAACTGTTCTTCATTCTTATACCACATTTCTGATAGTCCTATGATGTCCCACTAAATCCTCATGAGTTATATATATATACAGTATATATATATATACAGTATATATATATATATATATATATATATATATATACAGTATATATATATATATAATGTATGTATGTTTGTGTGTGTGTGTGTGTGTGTCAATGGGGAAGAACATTTATTTTGAATTACCTTGCGAAGCCGACCAGAAATATTAAGCAGATTTCGATATTCATTTGGATTGTGATAGTTAGTAGAAAATGTTCCGAAAGTGAAAATTTTGACGAAATTTTCAGAGATTTTCAATTTCGTTTTGAATAGTTTGAATGGCGAATTTTTGAATAGTTTCATTTGTATCATTTTAATTGATACTTGTTTGGGAATTATATCATAAAGTTGGATCCGAACTCAAAGTTCTTGTAAAAATTCCTGAAAGCAAACCGGGGATTATTGCCTCTTGTATTCCATAATAATTACACACAGAAGTTGTTTGGAATTAAATATTGTTTGAGCGGGCTACATATCTTTTGACTTTTACCGTGAAATGAGGTGTGGTGGATTTTGGCTTTTAGATATTTGATTGGACCGGAACTAAGAAGATTTGAGTCGGACTACTATGAGAGATTAATACATAGTCTTTTAATACATGTGAAGGATTCCATTTTGTTGTTATGAAATTAAAATTTTCGGCCGAGGTCTCTGAACAAGACTGGAAAGCCAAGAATGTATACTTAGAGATGGAAATATTAAGAGAAATTGGAAAATAGAGTTCTTGTAATTTGTTATTTTACTTGATGTTTACATTTTCTAATTCAATCCAAATGCTTGCCTCTTTCAAGAGAATGAGTATTTATTCAGGCGATCAGTTTGATTTCTAAAATATTTATCAGTTGGAGTAGCACAATGCTGTATTATGCACAAGAGTTGTCAATTTATGGAAGGCCCGTCCAAAATTGAAAATACGCGCAGAAGCCCCACATATTTTATTGATCCTTTTAGTAGAGAACAAGCTTTTAATTTTGAAAGCAATGATCTTACGTTACTTCGAAATAAGACTACTATGTAGATACTAATTTTATATTTTTTTATTTTTCAGATTATTATTAGTGATCGCATCATTGGAGGTCGCCAGTTAGAGCGATCAGTTGTAAAATTAGATGAGTTTCTTAATTAAATATCTTTGGATTTTAAATTTATTTTTAGGCACAGACCGGATTCATTATTGCGGCTATGCAATCGCTTTTATTATTTTGTTAGGTATAAATTAAACTTAGCAATGGCAGTGTAGGAAATTGGATTATTATGTTTCGGTTCATTTCATAAATAATATGTGATATGTGAATATTCTGCAGGATCTCTAAACTAAACATCGTAGAGTTCACTTAAAAATAGGGCCAGTAAAAATTTGAATTGTACCTTGCCTATGAAATATTTTATATTTATGGTCTTTTGGGCATTTCAGACTCAGGCTGAGATCGGATAGGTCAATAAAAAGGTGAATTATAATTTGCTATCGAAATAATGTTTCATTATGGCCTTTAGGCATGTTAAACTCAGGCCGAGAGGGGGTAAGACAGTGTAAAGTGGAATTATGACTTTTTAGCAAAATAATGTTTATTTATGGTCTTTAGAGAACTTTGGCTCAGGCCTTAGGGATTTTTAAAATAATCTTAATATTTTGCATTCTTTATTAGTGGTGGGATGATGAAAGTAGGACAACATATAATAATTGTGTATTAAAAAGCTTACATGAGGAGGATCCCAAGCATTACAGGACCCCTATTCGAAGTGAGGAATATATTTTGTTTTAAATTATTCCTTGCATATGGACTTTTAGATAATATTCATAAAACGTATACTTTTTGTACATTTGTTGCAGGCCAAAATACGTGTACTGAATTATCGGATTTACTTGATTCCTTATGCCTTTGATCTAAATTTGGCTTAAACAACAATATAAAGAACTGTTAGTTATGTCTTTCTTTGAAATTCCTGGTATGTACTTACATTATTTTAAAACCAGTCAGATTTGTGTTATATATATATTGCATCCGATTAAAAAGAAGAATTTAATTATTTGTTTACGGCTTTTAGAAAACTGTGACTTAAAACGCATTGGTAATTTCAGAGATATTACTTGCCATTTATCACAAAGTCGGTGTGAATAAAGGGCCTATATATATATATATATATATATAATAGAAAATGCAAGATAGAACAATTTGTTTTGCGCAGAGGGAACATGTTGTTTCTTGAAGGAAATTGTCAGCTGAAGGTTGATTACGCATAGAAATCCGAAAATAGAAATATACATGTCCTAGGGGACCCGTAACTTTGAAGTTGCTGTCTTATCAATCATGAGTCTGACATAAAAAGCTAACTTACATAAACTTTACTTTGTATGGAAATTCAAAAGTAGATATAATCATTTTTCAGGCGGGTCATAAACTTTTATTCTTGATGTAGCGCCAAGCCATTAACACATTAATACGGGACGAGAATAAAAACAAGAGACATATACTAAATATATCTTAAGAACAAAAATAATAATCATAGCAATAATACTAAGAATAATAATTTAGTAAAATAACACCTAAAGATCCAGAAATATTACTCCCCAACCCCAAGACATGACTGAGCGTGATCAGTTTGCTAAGACATTTGCTTGGAACTGCCACCGCCCGCAGTTTAGCTATAGTTAACCGACAATGATAACTTTTTTGTATTTGATGGAAATAATCTATAGAACAGTTTTAGTTGCAAACGAACTCGATCGATAAGGTTAAAATATTATGGTATCTGAAGAAGGTGTGACTTCAGAAGACTTGGTATATATGTGAAATAATGGTGATCAGATTCTATGAGGGTGCAAAAGCTTATGCACCAGCCTACAATTTTTAAATGCTAACAGATAAAGTTATTCCTTGTAAAGTGAAAACATTTTCGAAGGTACACAATTATTATTACTATGTTTAGTTTCGCATATTTTAGCGATTTAATTCAATTCTTTCGACAATTTAATTTTATAGGTTGCAACTTTCCTGCAAACTTGTGAAAAATGAAAGGCAATGTTATTTTTAGATTTCTCTTTGCCTCTGATGATCGTGTGGAAACTGGCTTTTGAATAATTCTATTAAGCAATGGCTATTTCACATTTTGTTTAAAACAATGAAAGCAGTCAAAATAATGAATAGTTTCGTGAAATTGGAAAATCTAGGTTGGGATATTCTTGGGGAATATATTGGCTACCCTCAATTAAATTGGATGTTATTAACATAATACTGTTTAAATCAATGATTTAGACTGTAACCACAGGAGACACAAGTTAAAAGAAAGATTTTCTATTTTTAAGTCTAGCAGTACTTTTTTAATTAAAATCTTAATTTGTTGTATAATCTGTTATAAACAACAGTTACTATTCGCAAAACGGTTATAGATAGAACTTTGGCTAAACTGTTATCAAAATAACAGTTCAACTAGCAGTTAAAATCTATATACAATAGCTCATGTGATGCGCTGAGCATCTTAAATATTTTTACCAAGGTCTTAGGGTAAAATTCTTTACTGTATAAGATTTTATTTTGTTTCCGGTAAATACAGTATCATTACTTTTAAAGATACTTTTTCCAAACATACTTTTCCACTTGAGTTAGAAATAGTAGAACCAAATAGTTCTAGAGAAAGTTTCATACACTTAATTTCTCAATCAGGGTTGGCAGTACTTAACATTTTGTTGGAATTGAATTATTGTTTCTGAGAAATGAGGTGATTAGTTTTTTGTGTACAATGTAACAGAATTACTGTTTAAACTATTTTATATACGATTACGGTTTCCCGAAAATAAGAAAACAATTGTTATTGTTAAGATTCAGCATGCCTTCGTGCTGAGTCACATAGCTTAGACCACTATGAATTAGAGTTAGAAGCAGTTAATCTATAGTTAGTAACTAGTATACTGGTTGAAGATATTTGCGGTACTTTCAGGATATTCATAGAATACACTTATTCCTGGAATATTTCAGAATCTTTCTAAACTAAAATAAATCCTTGCAAGAAAGTTCGGTAAATAATACATTTTGAAGTTTTCCTCATAAATTAAAAGTATCATAAAATATTCGTTATCGATTGTGAATATATCTCTAAATATATTTGATTAATCCATTAATGAAAGAAGTTTTTAAATACATGATTTTGTTGATTATTTTGCTTTCATACAGTTAGGCCTACCTGCGCCATACTTGGCACAAAGATAATATGTGTATTACCCGAAAAAATAGAATCTACTATGTTCTTTTTGTAGCCAAGCAGTGTAATTTTAGCATGTTTTATAAGGATTATTATTTGCCCTGGTTAATGCTATTAAGCGTTGTAGTCTCCATACATTTTAGTAGCTTTAAGTTGCGGGAAAATATCATTTCTGATGCTATAAAGAACAGGAAACCAAACCTTGTCAAACTGTAGACATACAAGTTGTACTGTTGAAGTATTGGAATACATAAACTTACACTATATACAGCCTTATGACATTAACAGACAGATTTTAGTACAATTTCTTTAATTAACAAGCTGTGAAATTGTATATGACTGGATAAAAGAATTTTTCGACACGCTTTGTAAACAAGGGGTTTTCACTTTGAAGGTGTAAGCGAAATGGGCATAATGGACTTGAAATTATATTGACATTTGTAGTTGAAGACAGAATGAATGCCATTGTTTTGTGATATCCTATTCCCTACGATGTTTTAAAGTAATTGGATGACTGCCTAGATCTTAGGAGTGGATACGAACTTGTCTTTTACTTATGATCAAAATCAGTGTTTGTTTCAGACAAAATTTTTCGGAGGGATTCACATATTAATTTTAGTGATAAATAACTTCTGCTGAGTATATTTCTTATGTACTTGACGACAGGCTAATGGCATAGCTGCCATATATCTTTTGCATGTAAGCTATTTATTACTTGCTCAGACCTGTAATATTCACGTTCCGTTTTCAGGAAGTTTGTCTTAGTGCACGGCTATTATATTGAAAACGTTAAATTTCTTCAAATATATTTGCTTATGGATATTTTTTTCTTCTTCTTATCGCTGCCGGTGTTCTTATTCCTTTAGCTTTCGAATGACAAATTTTGTTTTAACCAAATTCAAATTACTAGAATTTCATTTTGACATCGTGTCTAGGAACGTACAATATAATAGATTTATCTTTCTTCCAGAGTGGAAATATAAAAACTGTACACTTTCCCTTTTGCTCGTATTTGGCTGCCTACAACGACAAAACGAATCATTATTTCGCCTATGATTTTTTGGCCTTATTTAGCAACTTTTAAACTTTCATTTAGCGCGTTCTAGCGACTTTTTGTTTAGCTGCTAATGTGGTGTTTTATTTTTACCTCTGCGGTTGTCAACACTGATCGAAGCGGTTATTAACGGTTCCTTATGTTGTTCGTCTCTGTCATTGTTGCTGATAACAGTGCCACTTCCCTTTGGTGGTATCATTAACGCAATTGCGTTTTGCCAGCGCGTTTGTTTTCAGTTTCAATAATAATTTGTAAAGATTACCAGTATGAGAAATATTTAACAACTTTCAGAAAACATTTGTATATATACACTAATATGATGATGAGGAGAATGCTAGTCTTTCTACCCTTGGAATAATATTTTTCACTAACAAATCAGAGTGAAAAGTAACTGTATGTGGCTTATGTTCTAAAGGCACTTACATTTTATTCCAGATATAATATTTGGCAGGTTGATTTAATCTAGTACTGATATAAATCTCTTCTAGTAAGAAGGTTGTTTACTTATCACATTTTAATCAGTTAAAACTTTAAATTATTGCTACTGCATTACAATCGTTGATAAATATTCTTCTGCAAAGCAAAGGATTAACCGGAAGGCGTCAGCTTTAAAGAGCTTCTGTAGGCTTTTAAATAAGTTTAACTGTAACACGCCTGAGTTCAATGCATACGGTTTCAGGGATAATTTTCTGCTTCGACTTAAAATTTCAGTATCATTGTAAAGGAGGAATTTAAATAAAGGAAGAAGCGGTAACTCTTCAATAATTTTAACGTAAGTAAACTGATAGAGACGAAACATTATTTTTCTTGTGTGAGACAAAGGGTTAATGATGTACATCATTAATTATATTTTGGTAAGCAAACTGTATACTGATTTATATAAGAGTTGAATTACTCATTTTAAATTTCTTAGAAGTGGAATATTCAAGTCTAGTTTTAAATTTGAAAACGTTTATTGTATTAAAAAGTTGGAATTTCTTCAAAAATATGTATTAACACGATCATATTCATTTTCTAACTGTTCATGGTCTTTTATCTTTTCACTTCTATAGGTATACTTATAAGCTTATTCATGTAATTTTGAAATATAAATTTTGTTTGATCCAAATTGAAACTAGTAAAAATGCACTTTAACGTCGTCTATAAGAATACAATATGGTAGTTTTGTTGCCTAATTATGTGATGTACCAGTTCAATCTTTGTCATAATATGGATTTCATTTTCTTTTGTTCCTTGTGGATAAGTTTATTCAGTTGTTCGTCTCTCTTCAGTATTCTTGGTTCTTAAAGGACTCATTTTTTACTCGTTTGTAAATTGAATCTTGAACTTTTACAGACATATATTATTTAAGACCCAGTGCTTATAAACATTACACTTAGGAGATTTTACTAAAACTTTTGCACTATGATTTTTGCTTGTGGGAATTTACAGGGCATAACACATTTGTATACCACTTTTACTTATTTTATAAGGACTGACTGAACGGCAATCAGTTGGTTGCACTAATGAATCGGAGAAACAACTACATACATACACAAAGAAAGAGAAAGAAAGAAAGAGAGTGAGAGAGAAACAGAGGGAAAGAAAGAAGGAGAGAAAGGGAGAAGAAGTTATTTGATAGGATAGAAACTGAATTAAAAATTAATAGGAACGAGCTTTCCTCTAACAGCCTTCAAAATTAATAAAAAGGATTTACTCAGTTTATTTGAATATGTTATGCACAGATGCTTTATAAAATAAGATGTCAAAAGCAAGTTGTTGTATCTTGCTTTTCAGAATATTTGTCAAAAATATTAATTGTAGTATAATAATATGAGAATATGATGTAACCATTTACTTATCGGGGCGATAACCTGAAATGCTAAACGTCGGCGCACTGAGTTTGACCCTATACTTTTGAGCGGACGATGCGAAACCGTGCGGGTTGAGATTCACCGGAACAAAACTTTGCATCTGCCGCGCAACATTGATCTGCTACACACTGAACGGCGTGACATTGCGCAAGGCGTGGTATCAGTGCTGTCAGTAATTTACTTTATTTTAACAGGAAGTGTTATACTTTTACTAGTAAATATTTCTGATTGATACTAAAAAAGTAAAAGCCTGAAATAATGTTTAAGAATGTATTCTTTAAGGATTTTCATAAATTGGTCATTTCTACAAGCATCCGTTCACACTTGGAGGGGATTAATAAAATAAGAATTTTTCAAAGAATAGATTCAAAGTCGGGTATTATTTTTATATGAATGATCTGAACTAAAATAAAATAAGACTACTTCATTTTTATGATCAGAAAACCTGTAAAAGGTGAATAGGCGTCGTGAACTTTAAAATTTAGGAATATAAAAATGTATTTATGATACTATAATTATCTCCAAAATTTAAGTCATATATATATATATATCAGTACTATGTACTATCTTTCAAGAAAGTAAATCCCACTTGTTGGAGGCGCTGGAATAGAATTTTCCAACTATGAAAAATTTGCAATACACATGCACACGTGTAGTGCACATGGAAACTTTCAACTACTTGTACTCAGATTCTTTTGACAGATGTGTTTTGTTTGTATATTCCAGAATACTTCTCATACATAGCAGACATAGTAATAAAAGATAATATAGAGAAAAGACAATCCTATTCGATAATAACAAAACAGAAACATACTCAGAACGTAAAAATTAACGGGTAAGTGAAATGAGAAAAACAATTTCACTACATTCAGCATAGTGTAGTGGTCAGCGAGTTAGTTTTCTCCGCAGAAGGTTATGAGTTCGAATCCCCGCATTTCTCTTGAGTTTTTTTTAATCGAACAAATTTAGAAATTCACATTTGTCCTTCACCCATAACTAACCATTCTATTTGTAATTGCAGTGAAATATATTTTAGTTTGTAAATTAACAGCTTTAAACTCGATAATGTTATTCATAATGTTTCGAAGTCTTTAGGAAAATTCAAATTGGTCTTAGTGACTTCCGTATTACGGTCAATCATATATTATTTTTATTTATGAAACATCAATTTAAGGCAGCAGAAAAAAACAACGATAATACATAGCAACCCAGTCTAAACCGTAAGTTGAATAAAATGCAAACGCATTTTACAACGAGGAGAAGAAGCACACAACTCGTTCTTTCCCTCGGGTCTCTAAAATCATGTTTGACAATTTCTTACTAGATGGCTCTATCTTTAGCATAGATTTTGACTCTTCCGAACTACAAAAGCAATCTAGGTTCGAATTTTTTGAATGGAGAGTAGCTTCGAATTACCATTTTTGTATTTCGTTACTGTGTCATTCCTTTTCGCGTTAGTTGAATGGTTTCGTATTTTCATTTCATTTTGTGTGTTTTATTTTCGTTTCCTGTTGCTAGTGGTAAAAATCAGCAATTTGCTTGCCTGGAAATTGACAATATATGAAACAGGAAACTCTCACGTGTCCAACATATTTCTCAAGTTTTCAACAAATCTTGCGTATTAAGCCCGTGAATCAGTTGCGGGACTACCTGTTAAGAGCAGGTTTATTGGCCATAAAATACGGAATTGCTTAACTAAGAAGATACTCTTAAACACAACGTGCACATCATTTATAATAGAACATATTTTATTAGAGATGGACGACGCTAAAGCAAGGTAGTAAGAAATATTTATTTCGGCAATGCGAACTTGAAGGAAAGATATCATGTAATGAAAAATTAACGGGAAATATTTGTAGGATGATTTATTTTTCAATTTTTATATATTTGTTAATCATGTCGAAAGAAATTGTTTAAAAGAAAATACAAGTTTATATATAGTTTTAGGTCCCCTAAACCGCTTTACATAAAAACGCGGGTTATAAAATTCAAATATTATTTATGTCCTTCAGGCAATTTTGGCTCAAGCTACATGTAATATATAAGAGCATTACAAATACAGCGCTTGCCCGAGAAATTTGACCAGAATTCTAATTAAACCTTAGCATACAAATGTTAACTTTTTCAAATATGAACTTTACTTAAATTTAAAAAAATGAAAGAATTTTGCAAGTATTAGAACTAAATAAATTTGTAACAGTAATATTTGCATTTTGATTTCCTAATAACAATCCAGAAAATGAGTTAGAAACTGATGTTAAATTTCAGCAAGAAATCTTTTATATAACTTGAGCGATGAGAAACAAATTACACGTAAACGAACAGACAAAATTCTTATGCACTGTTCATTTACCCTTTGTGTTTGTTCCATGTATAGAAGTCATTCTTGAATGACATAGTTATAAATGAATTCATGAAATTTGAGTATTTTTAATATTGCGTACTAAACACACAAGCTGATATACGTGGTTTGGAGTCAGCGATTCCGCCATAATTTTCATTTTGGGTTGGGGAGTAAAGTAAAAATTAAGAGAGTGCAAGTGGAGTTTTGCACGGTTTCTACTTATTTTTGGCCGATAATTTGGGAGGTGAGACTTCTACGGATAGGGGAGTCTGGCAGAATCAGTGTTCGGAGTCCACGTTAAAATGTAGGTCTCGTCCTTGGGAGATATGTCCTCTCTATCCGATTGAAGACAATGACAACAGTCATCGGTATACCCTGCCCAGAAACTTTCGGGTCATCACCTGCTCTAGGGGAGAACACACAAAATTATATTGATTGTAAGTTAGCCGTTTTTGCCTCTTGCTTTACTCCCAGATTATATATATAATTCACAGCCATATTCAATTCAGTACTGGATGAGGCCTCTCCTGTAGGAAAAAGTTTGTCTGCTGCTCCCGCGCTAACCAGATGTTTTGGGAGAGGAGAACCGAAGCTCTCAACTGTGATCGCCACTGTCTTTTATTCAGGGCACTCCCCAATTGCCTCACGATGCTGGATGGGGACCGTTCCAGACCCTCTTGCTTTGAAAAAAATCTCTTGGCAGAGCCGGGAATCGGACCCGGGACCCCACGATCAGCAGTCGGAGTGTGTATATGTAAGTATGGAAAACTAAGGATGAGAAAGAATTTAAAATATACACTTTTTTTAAAACTGCAGTCCAGTGATCGATTTATGCAATTTATAGTGAGGGGAAAGAATATTTCAAACACGTTAGAATGTCTTATTTGGCGCCTTTTGCTAGGAGCAGATTTCAAAACGCAGGGCTAAGCATGATATTTCTAGAGAGGAGGAAGTCCCAACCATTCGCCCTACAAATCGAACACTAAACTGCACTATAATATAAATAACAGGATAATTTTATAACACCTAAGGTCTAGGTTGCTCTGATAAAAAACTTTGGTAAACTTTATTTTTATGTGAGCCAGCCTAGTAACGTTGGACTGCGACCCGTCACGATTCGCCTTTAGCTATTAAAATCCACACCAATGGCGGGACTCGAACCCGGGACCTTCGAACCGATGGCCTACCGCCGCAGACCGCTCGACCAGCCAGCCGGCTCTTGGTAGCTTTGAATTCAGCTATAATAAAACACGTGACTCTTAAGATGCTTCGTATTCGGCTTTAACATGATATTAACGATATTTATTCAAAGTGGGTCATGAATTTGGAATTACGACTGTAGAATTTTACACCATATCAGAGCCACTTTACATTTTATAAATCAAATTAAGATGTCTAGAACTTTGATAACTGACTAATTTTCTGAAAGGTTTGTATGGTTTTGAAAAATAAGTTTACTTGATTCATAAATTTATTTTATTTTAAAAGTCTTGTGTTACATATGGCGCACATTGGATTTTTTAAAATAAAAATGTTTCGGGTTATGGTCATCTTGGTTTTCAGAATTCACTTTTTAAAAATCCTTAACAAATCTAAGCGCTGTTTAGAGACTCTAGATAAGAATCCTAACGATTTTTCATATAAAGACATTTTGGACTATAGCCAAGTTGGATAATGTAATTCAAGATTTTTTTTTCATAGTCGAACTCAGGTACCTTTGAAATTTTAAAATATGAAATTTCATGAAATCAAATATTTTAGAATTTGTTTTCTCAAGTTTCTGGCGTGAGGAACTTCCTATACGTAATTTTTCAGTTCAGAATCATACTCAGCGACCATAGGAGCCCTGAGATACGAAATTTAAAGAAAATTAAATGGGATTTTAAAATTAAAAGGCATTGTGTTGCTCCCGTCTTAATTTCGGGAATATTTGTTTTTATTCAAATATGGATTGGAGTTCATATATATTGAACTGCACTAAAATTGGGCAACTTTCAAAATAGGCACTCTTTCTTCCAGACATGTTTTCGTGGGAGCTTTGCCCCCTTGGGTTTTCAACAGTCCCCCGAAAGAATTAGTTTCAACGCTTGTATTACTCATGCATATTCTGAAATACGAATATAATAGCACTTTCTAAAAAATACTGTTCATGTTAGTTTGAGGTTAACTAAAAGAATACGACAAATTCTTAAGTAAAATTATTGTTATTTTATATTTTTTAGCAAATGGGACTCAATATGCATTATTTATAATTTTCGTAAGACTTGGTTTAGTCCCCTTCCCCGAGCAAAATCTTCTGAAAGAAACACTGGGCACACTGTTTATAATGTAATTGAAGGCAAAATATTGATCTTCGTAATTCAATCATTTTAACTTACGAAACGATTCTAGCATATTTTGGAATTCACAGATATGAAATTTTAATCAGATACTTGCAAATTCAAGTCTTGATCTGGCTCCATCTTGCATTTTTGGATAGAAATTTCTTAGCTTCACGTTTGATTCAGAATTTACGGAGATTCATTGAGTACTGGAATCGTAGAAAAAAAGAAAAGCGTTCGCTTACAACACGAAGGGTACGCGGTTCGAGACTTCCTCAAGCCAATATCTTATTTTTACTTTTTCTCTAGTAATTTGCGAATTCTATATTTTACTGTATGCTTTCTACATGTAAATGAATGTTAGTGATATGCAGCTTTTTATTTTCTTTTTTGCTTCATTTATTTAAAAAATAAACTAATTTATATGTTTAGCAGATTTTGTATTGTATCTTTACATAAAAACAAACAGTATGAAAAAATGAATAAATAAACAGTTGCATAACATTTACAGAGATAATAATAATAGGTTGTGTCTAGAGTAACTGACGGTTTTCCGGCGTTGCTTTAAGTTTTTAACATCGAGGGTTAATTTTATTATTATTATTATTATTTATTGTTTAGTGTAGGGTTGCATTAAGCTATACAATTCTTTTACATAAATAATGGTTACATATAGAAGAGCTTATTGGCCTACAGTAACAAAAAAAACATAAATAAGACACAAATATTATGCAAAAGCATAAAAAAGAGATAGAAAAGTTACAAAATAAGTACCATATACATGTCCATGCTTATGATATGTAGTTAGTGTATAACACAATGATGGGAAAACAAAACACACACACACAAAATCATTTTAAAAGAAACAAAAAATACATTTGGGGAAATAGTGAATGGTTGAAAGATTACAAGGTTGAAATGGCTGATTATATACAATGAGTGATTATGTAAGTGAATGATGGTCTAACGTGCTCACTATTCAGTAGTCATATAGTGCGTCCCTGATTTTCCTTTTGAAAATATTTAATATCCCTCTTTTTTTTCAATCCAATTGGAAGTTGGTTCCAAACTTTGCTCGTCAAATAAGAAAATGATTTCATGACATAATTTGTCTTATTACACTTCGGAATGTGAACATTGTTAGAGTTGTTAGACCGCAAATTACTATAAAATTTACTGTCGGAAATAGGGATGAATTCACTTAGTGTTCGGTGGTGTGCCGAATAAATAGCTTTGTGCACTTGCACCAAGAAAAGGTATTTCCTTCTGGATTCAATTGTAGGCAACAACACTGATTCGTTACATTTGGAGGTCGAGAGTGAGAGCGGAGCTTTCGCATTATCCGAATAGCCCATGTCTGCATCCTTTCAATATTTTTTATGTTAGTTTGGTTGATTCCGTACAGAACCACACCATATTGCTCCAGAATAGGTCTAATATACGAGGTGTAGTACTTTACTCTGTGAGTGATTGCTAGATAATTGCTTATGTACTGAAGAATCTTGATTTTCGGCACAGCATTGGAGCATATCTTTTTAACATGCGCGTAAGCGATAGTTTCGAATCAAGAGGTATGCCAGGATATTTCAATGTAGCACTTGTAGATATCTTATTGTTTCCTATCTGAAGTTCTCTGACAATTACGGAACGTGTGCAGTTGTCTGTTGATAAGATTAATGTTTGTGTTTTCGCTGTGTTCACTTTAAGATTATTTGCGTTGTACCAGTTAAGCACGCAGGGAATGTTTATTTCAATAGGGTGAGTTAATTGATCTAAAGAATTAGAGTAGCAAAATAAAAGACAATCATCAGCATACAAGTAAACCTCCATATTTTTCACAGATAGGGCAAGATCATTAATGAATAAGTTGAACAGTTTAGGTCCAAGGATTGATCCCTGTGGTACCCCAATTTGAATATCGGCACATTTGGAAAATAGTATTACGAAGTTTCGTACTTATTACTCTATTATGTAGGTAACTTTGAAACCATTTACATGCTTTTTTAGATAAATTGAACTGGCCATATAATTTGTTCAACAATAAATGAGGTTGCACGGTATCAAATGTTTTGCTGATATCTAAGGAAATTAAACCAATGTAGTTTTTTTTCTTTAACGTCTAGTATGTTTCGCCACTTCGTGATTAATTTTAGTAGCAATAGTTCGGTGGATCGGTTCGTGCGAAAACCATACTGTTTCTCGGTTATGAGATTGTTACATTCTATATGTTCTTCTAACGGACTATCGACCACATTCTCAAGGACTCTACTAAGAGCTGGTGTTATAGAAATAGGCCTATAGGTGTTCATACTAGTGTGCGATCCTCCTTTGAATATGGGAGTGACCACCGCATGTTTCCAAGCGTCAGGAACTATACCAAACTGAAGAGAATGATTTATTATGTCCGTTAGTGGTTCTGATATCCA